>JAJLSR010000019.1:0-117127 GCA_030567635.1 Nakazawaea wickerhamii
AAATCTTTCGGCGGTAGATTGCTTATCAGTCCGAGGTTCAGCGGCGGTGTATTCTTCATCAATATTAAGAATATTATAACATGAATACACCGAAGCTTAAGATCATATCTTCAAAGCTTAACGTCAAAACATCACAGCAAAATATCAAAAAATTATTTCACAGCAAAATATCAATTGCGCAGGAAAAGTATTCTCAACAATTGTGAGATCCCTTTCGATTTTAAAAAACATCATTTTATCATTTTTCATACGATTTAAATTCCATTCCGCACAAAAATCATTTAGAAATCGAATATAAAATATATGCTCTCTATAATTTATATATTTAGTGAAATAGAATTATTTTAAAGCCATAGTTATTATAATAGATTTTGAATTTTAGTTTCTAAAGTGGGAAAGGTGGCTGTTTCAAGTTTTTTTATATGCTTTTCCTCTGTTCCTATTTAAAATCTTCAAAATTTTTACATAAAATGACTCTATTTTGGTATTTTATAATTTCAAGTATAGTTTTATTCAATATACAGTTATCGAATGTTTTAACAAACCAAATTCACTACTTCTCTAATTCAAAACGAAAGCAATCCATGTATTGGAAAGAATTATATATTTTCTTAGAATGTAAACACTTTTTCTATCACCCCCTTTCAATAAATAAAAAAATACAGATATCATTAAGTAATAAAATCGTTTACTAAATCTCAAAATAAAAGAATATTGAAAATAATTCCTCATGTTTTCAAAATTCTCTGACTTCAATGCAAGCTTAATTGTCTCAAACCGACACTGAAAAATTTTTACATTTAATTACACTTAAACACAATAAAGAAACAATATAATTATTTTGTTTGGGGGGTCGTGTCGTTAATTTCATCAAAAATTCCTGAAGAAAAATATTTTTTCCAGAGAATAAAAAGACTTCCCACTGAATCCCAACCTAAAGACATGAAATTAACTATAGCAGAGCTCTTTTTATTGTTGGAAAAGTTATTTTTTGCATTATATGTTTCCCCTCATATTTCACAAAAATTAAATTATTTTTACTTTATATCATCAATCAGTAAAACAAAAATATTACCCTGCAGTATAATAAATTTCCCAAGACTGTAGAATCACTACAGACGAATTAGAAAATTTATTTGAACAGTTTTAAAGTGCTAATTTAAAAATAATAAATATTTTATAAACCCATTCTGCGTGAAAATCATTGTATAGAAGGCATCAAAAACATGGTTCTCTAAATTGCATCTGCGACTGATCTCGAAAAAATGAATAGTAGAGAAATATTTTTTTAAAATGTTTGTAAAAAGTACGGCCACCAAGAATTAATTTTAATCTATTTTAAAGAACTTTACTACATTGTTTAAAAAGAATGTGGTAATACTATCTATATCAAGTTACGACCATGAACAATTGTAAAGGGATTTTTTTATTTATTTAAATGAAAAAAAAAATAAAAAATATTAATTCTTCAAAAAAAAACACTTTTTTGTTTTTTAAAAAAAATCAAGCAAATTTGTACTATGCCTCCGTTTTCTGAGTGTAACAGCCCTTTGAAAAAGGATTGGAATACTTTTCTATAATAAATCTGTGAAATTTTAATGTTTTTTAACTCAGAGATTGAAAAACTATAACAATTCAAATTCAAAGTGTTAAAAAAACAAAAAAAAATTCAGTCAAGAGATACTGGTATAAAAGTAAGCTTGTGTTGAAAGAAAACAGCCTCATATAATTTTTTTAGAAGGATACCGCAGAGAAAATCAGATCTCTAATTTTATTATTATTAATTTTTACTTATTTCTCTATTTTGATGTTAAAAAAAACTTCTGAAACGCAAAAATATAAAAAAAATTAAAAATGAAGACACTATCGCTAGCTCAAAGAGATTTTAAAAAAATCATTTTGGTTTAGTATTTGATTAAATCACACTATAGAATAATTTTTAAGATCAAATGGAGCTCCTATCGATCTCAGCAGAGTTGTAAAAATGTATTTTTAAAAACAGAGGAATTTATAGGAGATAATAACTTTCGAAATAATTTATTTATTAATTTCTCCATGATATGCCAAGGAAATAATAAAAAGACAGAACATTTGAATTTGCTTGAGAAGCTACAAGAGTGTCACTCATATCTTTTTGATATTCATAATTTTGAATACAAAAATCCATTATTTCGTTAAGTTTCAAGTGGAATTTTTTTTTTCCTGTATGTTTGCAGTGAAAATGATTTTATAAAATGACTAGAGCTTATTTCTCAATAAAGGGAAGTACAATTAATTACTATGGTCTCTCTTTTTTATTTGTATCTTGATCCAGTTTTTATTAATTTACCCAAATTTGATTTTTTTGATTTTTTAAATTTTTCCAAATTATCGTATATTTCGAGCTTTTTTTTAATTTTATTTTTTTTGCTTTAGTTAAAAAAAAAAATAAGAATGACTTTCAGGTGTTGGAAGTTGCTGTAAAATGTAAAAAAAAAATTATTTGTCTTCGTCTCTTGCCATAGCTTTTTTTGTTATAGACGAAAATGGAATTTTTTTTTGAAAAAAATAAGTTTTTTTGACAGACATCGAATCATATCATATTTCCTCACTTAATATTCCCATTTTTAAGTGATTGACTTCATATAATCTCCCTCTAGATGCCTATTGCATTATGAAATGAGTTCAATTGCCTTCTGTAATACTATTTTTGTACTTTAGATGCCATTTTGTTGTAATTTTATCATTGAAAGTGTTACTTGTCTTTTATGCATTCATTTTTTTTTGAATTAAGAGTCTAAATTTCCATGAAATTTTTACGTATGTTGTATTTCCTTCTATATCGACCTTTTCAACTAGCTAAAGTTTCATATTTCAGTTGAAAATGGTCTCAAATTGTTATAATTTAATTCATTTATAAAGAAAACTGAAAAAAAGCGAAAGTTTATGCTGATTTTAGTTCCAAGTTGAATTAGCAAGATCCATGATGGATAGATAGGTCAATTAGGTATCAGAGATAGCACTTAGAATAATGCTTTCCAGAGCTTTAGTCGAAATTATTCATTAGATCACCCAAAGAATGAAGAGGTTCTTGTTAGTCCGGATGAATTGTAGTCAGAAACTAGTTAAAAAATTAACCATTTGACCCAAGACCAGGCTTATAGTAAACCTTAGTAGTCCCCTATGACTTTAGCCAAGAAATATTTAGAGAAATTGAAGCAATGAAGCTAATTATTTAAAAAAGTGATGACCATAAAAATCGATTTTCGTTGAACATATCCAGAAATGTTCAATAGTTTCAGCTATTAAGTCTAAATTCTTCTTTGATAAGGCATAGAAGAGGGTATTCTATCCCTGCATTAGCTTTTAGGAGAAGTCCAGCCCTTGATCTACTGAAAACATAGAGTTTTACGGTGCTTTACATGCACCTATACTGGAATCACTTTGGGACTACTTAAAAAGAGTTCAGAAACTTAATTAGCTTCCAATAGATCATTCAGTATCATCTGGAGCTTATATTCTACGCAACTAAATGCCTCTTCACTTGTATCTCCTGAGAGAACTTATTGGATTTAAGAAATCGTACTATCCCAAAGCCCTCACCATGTAAATTTTTGAGCGAACTTTTTTTTTTTCAAAAAGTTCAGACAGCCCCTGTTTTCAAATTATATTAAAAAGGGTACTTCTTAAGAACTATCAGTTATATATATTGAAGAGATCGGGAATAAGACAGATATATGTAGTATCAAGATATCATGGATCATCAACAGTACCTGAATTTGATATAAGTTTTCGATTTTCCAAAAATAAATTTACTATGTACTACTCCAACGATATAACTGAAAATGTGATATAAAAATTATATAACCTATTATTTTAAATTGATCATTTAAAATTTGTTAAATGTATATATAAACCCTTAATAGCATAGAATAAAGTAAAGATGAAAGATACTATAAAGACTATTTACGTTTCACCGTGGAATGAAGTTTATTCTCTCTCATAAAGAGACAACAAACGTAACCACAAGTAACGACGATGAAACTGAACCAGAAGGACAACTTGGCTCCATCGTCGTAACTGTACCTGATCAGATCCTTTGCCCATGCCGGAGCTGTCAACCCAAACTGTGAGCTATGTAATGCTTTTTGAATGATTTTGCCAATGTCCAGCGATGGCAAATCTTCAGGTGCAGCATCATTGATTCTCTTCACCAACGATGAACCCAACTTCTTTTGAAAGATAGCTGAACCTAATGAGACACCGATGGTGGAACCTGTCAGTCTGAATGCGTATTGAATCGAAGTTGTGGACAGTTGATGTTCCATAGCCACCGATGAGATCAATGCCAAAAGTGTCACCGTGAGCACAACCGCATAACCGAGACTAGGTAAGACACTCAATGTATATTGGGAGAACAAGCTGATGTGTTCATTGATGAAACATAAACGCAAGACACCGATAACTGAACTGGCACCCATTACAACGACTAATTTTTTGTATTTCCCCGTATTTCTCATATAGATACCAGCTCCAAATGAACCACCACCGACAGCAAGGAAGTTTGGTAAGAGTCTCATACCATTCTGAGTGGCAGACAAGTTCAAAACGGTGGCCATCCAAATTGGGAGGTAGTACATGAATGAGAAGACACCCATTGTGTAAAACCAATTCAGTAACGAAGAAGACAACACAGTTCTATTGGCCAATAATCTCACTGGGATAGTTGGTTGCAGTGCGTAGTATAACTCGACGTAGATGAAAGCGCCCAAACACAAGGCCGACACAATGAGTATCACGGAAAACCAAGGACTTTCAAATGACAATTCATGACCACCCAATGAAGCAGCAACCATTATCCCACTCAATGCACTAACCAAGAAGAATGAACCAAGGAAATCGATTCTCTTAAACTTATCCCAAATCTTATGATCCGTGGCACCATTACCAGCTGAACCTTCTGGGAAATTCAAATTTTTATAAATCAATCCACTTACCAAGAACAGGAATGGCGCTTGTAAGTAGAAAACATATCTCCAGCCAAAAGTATCCGATATGAGACCACCAATGACACCACCACTCGAGGAACCCAACCCGAAACAGATATTGGCCACACCTTGATACACACCTCTTTTCCTAATACTGACCAAATCCGACATGGCAATGGTACCCAACGTGGACATCCCACCGCCTCCCAACCCGGTGACGAATCTTCCGATGACAATTGGCCAAAGGGAATTAGACATACCACAAATGATACAACCAAGAGCGAAAAAGCAATTACACATGATAATCAATGGTTTCCTTCCAAAGATATCACTCAATTTCCCGAATAATGGTTGAAACAGAGCACATGATAACAAATAAGAAGTAGCAATCCAAGAAGAACGTGGTAATTCTTCTAAATCTGATGCAATCACAGTTAATAAAGTTGTCAATACTGTGGTATCTAAGGCACCTAAGAAGGCACCAACGTATAATGAACCACATACAAGTATGATTTTGTTGAATGGGATAGCGTATCCGTCGTATGGGTCATCATCTTCTTGGTCTTCTATCGCACCATCGATACCTTGTTCCTCTACGGCACCGTAATTGACTGGTTTATTAGTATCATCATAGGCCAACTCGTTTCCCATCTCATTGGCCACTAAACCTGGCCCACCCGTTGAAGCATCGGTGATGACGCCGGGTGATACATAGGGCCTAAGCAAATTCTGTTCGTCCAGTGATTTCAGCATTTCTTATCGTTAATAAATTTGAATCCAATGTTGAAGTATTTGAATTTCGGATTTAAAAGCAAAAGGCGGCCAAAGATTGTGTCGGATAAGCACGACCTCATTTTTGTTCTGGACCTGTTATTGAATTTAAATGATTAAGATAAGAAAGGAGTTTGGTATAGAGCCTCACGTAAACAAATAAGTCTGGAATGATCGGTATTTGAAACTTATCTATGATAGAGAGAGGTTATTATTAGAAGAGACATCAAATCGTATAAATGAGAACTGCTAGAGGAAGATGATGTATACAGAAGATGTAAATGTAGATAATGAGATACGATGGACCTTGTAAGAGAGCATATCAGAGACCATGGTCCAATCGATATCAGTAAGGCCATAACACCCAACCCTTTCTAATCTAATCTAATCCAATCTAATCCAATATAATCTAATCACCACATGTAGTAATCACAAACATCTATATATAGACACAATAGCAATCTTCAGCATAACCGAGACCACCACATATCCCCACCAAGATGCCATAATGTCTCACCGTTGCCCCTAGTTGTCACCAGTACTAAATATTGTTAAATTGAACACTCTGTTTTTTTGTCCACGGTGAGAAAAAGTTAATCTGAATCTTTATCTCAAATTCAATCTACAAGGTATATATATGTATCAAGGGTAATTAGATACGTATACGCGGAGATAGATATAGGAATAATATATAGGTTACGTGTCTATTGGTATTTGAATTTATATTGTATTGTTTAATTCGAGGAATTTTGAAATTGTAAAGGGAAAGAGACGGGACTAAAATTGTTGACTAATAATATTAATATAACGATGTTTAGACGTAGTATAATTATACCATTTATGTTATTATTAGTGCTTCTATATGGATCATTTGAGATAATGAGATCACCAAACAAAAATATCAATACCGTTTTAGAACAGGCGAAAAGAGATATAAGTGATAATTTTCTCATTGCAAAGAATAATCTGGATAAGAAAACTGATGATCATCATTATCAACCACCACAGCTGCCAAAAGTCCCCAAGACACCTCAGTTGGACCCTTGCACCGTGATCAACCCGCTGAGCAATGGGTTTTTCGATTTAAGAGAACTAAGTGGATCTATTGACGGTTCAGTGATGTCATGGAATGCAAGAGGTTGGGATTATGGAATGAATTTCACTTTGGGGATATGCTCCACTCCATTAAAGAAACTGCAATTAACACCAGACGATTTCAGTGACGTGCTGAATAGCTCAATAGTTGGCGCTTACTATACAGATGTTAATAATCTGAAATATTCCATTGGTGAATTTTCCACAGCACCTGTATTCAGAGGACGTAAATTGACATTAACGTACGAGAATGGATCATTTTGTAAGATAAGTAGAAATGGAGAATTATTAAGGAAATCCACTATACTATCATTCAGTTGTGATAGACAAATAATGTCGAAGGCACAAGTATCATTTGTCGGTGTATTACATGATTGTGATTATTTCTTTGAAGTCAAGACAGTTCACGCTTGTGCCACAGCACTGAAATCAGATAATTTGGCCTTAGTTTGGATCTTTGCCTTGATCTTCTTACTGCTGTTATTCGTATTCTGCGGTGCTGGTACGTTATATAGAAGATTTGGTCGTAGAGGTTGGAGACCATTACCATCAACGGGCATATTAAGTAACATAAAATCCATTGTTTCAGTAAGTGATTGATATTTTTTAATACTTTTTATATATATACTGACAAATTAAGTGAAAGCGGCAATATAGACCAGTCAACTTGAATAGATCCCAGGATAACAATATAGATGAATACCTTGATGTACTTGACTTAGAAACTGATTCTGATAATGTATAGTTGTATAGGATCTGGATAATTTAATTATACTTATCTATAAAGTCATGTATTACCATTTGATCTACAAGTGGTATCGATAAGAGAATGATTGTATTTGAAAATGATGCTGCAGATAAGGGTTCTGTCAAGTATGGGTCTTGGATAAATTCAATGCTGAAAGAGAAAGATATCAGGTCACAGAGATTTCATCAAGGATTTGATTACTGGTGCTTCTCAAATTGTGCTATCTCTGTCGGTGCTGGTGAATTCGAAGGTGATATTTCTAAAGATGGTCAAACCAGATAACACACTTTATTAGCTTACACCATAATTAATCGTTGCTATCAACAAGATGGATTCTGTTAAATGTTCTGAACAAAGACGAAGAAATTGTTAAGCAAAAGCCGTCGTCTTGGTCTCAATGGAATGGTGATAACATTATTATAGCTTCAAATAACTGTCTATGGTACAAAGTTTGGACTAAAGATATCAAGTATCAAGCCGGGAAGATTTAGACCTATTGGAAGCCTATGAAGGAATTGAACCTCCCAATCATCTGAGATTTCCATTACAAGTTGTTTACAGATCGGTGGTATTGTTATGATGCCAGTTGGAATCATTAAAGTCGGCATGGTTGTCATTTTTACTCTCGTTGGTGTCACGGAAGTTAAATCCGTTAAAATGTATCACGACACTTTGACTGAAGGTGTTACAGTTGATAATTTACGTGAAGAAAATTAGAAAAGCTGTTTGTGGTAAGAGGATGATCCACCAGAAGGTTGTGAAGTTAATATCACAGGTCAAATTTCATCCAGTTACTCAGTCTTGGACATATTGCTTGTGAACGATAGAAGAATCGGCAATAAAATGGAAGATTCATAATTTGTTAGATATGGAGATGCTGCCATTGTTAAGATGGTCCCAACTAAGCCAATATGTGAAACCAATGATTATCCTCCATTACAGATATGAGATATGAGAGAAACTGTTACTGTTGCTGTTGCTGTTGGTATCAAATCTGTTGATTCCTATAAATCCTAGAAAGTTAAAGCTGATCAAATATATAATAATGAGGTTACTGCTAACAGATATGTCATTTACAGGAGATACTTGATAGACAAGTAGCACAGTATAACTGCTTATCTAGCACAGTATAGTCGTGTACCGCTCAAAATCCGACTCAAAATTTTTAAATTTAAATTGTTATCAATAAATAAGATAATTAACATCATCTCAAATTAATATATCATTTATATAATCGATAAATCATCTATCTTAATTCATATATCATATAAGGTGTTAAACAACAATACAAGATGTCCAGTAGAAAGAAGACTTTTTTAAAGATAATTATTCTTGGTGATTCAGGTGTTGGTAAGACATCATTAATGCAACAATTTGTTAATGGTAAATTTTCACAACAATATAAGCTGACAATAGGAGCAGATTTTCTCACCAAGGAATTAAATATCGATGAGCGTAACGTTACAATGCAAATTTGGGATACCGCTGGACAGGAAAGATTTCAAAGTTTAGGTGTTGCATTTTATCGTGGTGCTGATTGTTGTGTCTTAGTATATGATGTCACTAACGTTAAATCGTTTGAAGCTGTATCATCATGGCGTGATGAATTCTTAGTCCAAGCCAATATTAAAGATCCAGAAAATTTCCCATTTGTGGTAATTGGTAACAAAATTGATGTTGATGAAAATAAGAGATTAATTAGTAATAAGAAACTGACAAATTTATGTTCACAACTAGGTGATTTACCTTATTTTGAAACAAGCGCGAAGGAACTGGTTAATGTGGAACAACTGTTTGATGTTGTGGCAAGAAATGCTTTACAACAAGAAGATAACGAAGAATATACAGAAGATTATTCAGATGCTATAAATATTCATTTAGATGGTGATGCTAGTTCATGTGCTTGTTAAACTTTTTTCATATTTGTAACTTAAATAAACATTAATATATATATCTTGTTTTACCACGAATAACCCACATGGTTTAATAATAAACAAGCCAAGCGTACTTTGTATATCTCCATAGTTTGTATCTTATAAAAGTGGTCCACGTGGTTTGTATTTTTTTTTTTCTGTAAAAATCATTTAGACACAATAGATAGAGAGACAATTGCATATTAATTTGACATTTTGATTTACAGAATTATATATCAATAGAATAGTCATGGTGGGAGAGTTAGTGTATTAAATAGAGATTTGAATATAATACAGTAGATGATAATTTAATACATAAAAGATGAACGTTTCAGTGGAGAGTTCTCCCAATCTTTATCAAAATTCCAATACAGCAAATACAATTAATTCAAATGATATATCGTATATCAAGACACCGAAGAGGAAACCAACAACGAAATCGTACACTTCTATTGCTCCGAACACGATAAAACCAGTCCTCAGCATCGATAAACCAAATACAATACCCAGCTCAGATAATACGAGCTCAGAAGCAATGAACTCCCTGGTGCCCAATGACACAACCAAGTCCCAAAATTACGCAAGCAGTTCATGTTCCTCATCATCGATCTCATCCAGTGACGACGACATCACCAGAACCAACATAATCACCTCAAGAAATGTGCCCAGAGTGATATCAAACACCATCAACACTTCCATCCCAAAATCCACTTCGACTACAATAACGGAGACAGTACAGAATAAGTCGTTAAAGAGACGCATATTACCACTGAACTTCAAAGATTGCCCGCGTGAAGACTTGCTAATCTTAATCTCACGTATGCTTACTCATATAATATCATTAAATGATGAACTCGACGTCAAGATCTCATCACAGGAATTAACGAGGTTCCACTCCCGAGCACCACCCAATATCTCGATATACTCCTACTTATCCCGTCTACTGCACTACTCATCACTCGACAACGCAGTATTGATCACCGCGGTGTACTATATCGATTTACTCTCAATGACGTACCCTATATTCTCGATAAATTCTCTCACTGTGCACAGGTTCTTGCTCACGGCGACAACAGTGGGTTCCAAGGGGTTATGCGATTCGTTTTGTAGTAACAATCATTATGCAAAAGTCGGTGGTGTTCATATTAGTGAATTAAACGTTTTGGAACTGGAATTCTTGACTAACGTTAATTGGAGGATAATACCTCGTGATTTTACCAATTCTATAAATACAACCCAAGGTAATATAAGTCAAAGCAGTATAAGTCAGGGTAATATAACCCAGGGTAATATGACAAGTACAACTCCATTAAGGAGGTCAAGACAATCATCTACAGGATCGACATCAATATCCACCACCACTGGAGTGGCATCAGCAGAGGAAGTACTCAGTTTATACTACGCGAGAATGATTGCATTATTCGGTGAACCAAATTTGAAATGGACTGAGATCATCCCAGACAGTGATGTTAAATTCTTATTACAAGAATCTCCCGTGCCAGTACCCAGTACATCCGAGACTGGTAACTACAAGAGACGTGCTGGTGGTGTAGTGAGTGATACGAGAGTAGGTAAGAGAAGATAGTTGTAGATATCAATTATAATATTAACCCCCCCTTTAATGATCCCGTAGATCCGTATATTATCTACCAGATATAAATATCATGTGATATCCGCTCATCGATAGAGAAAGAGGAGTGACAAGATGAGCATATACGATCAATTACTAGATGAACCATATGTGAAGGAGTTGAAGGAGAAGTACCATATAGTGCAACCACTATTACATAAGGATAAATCTAAAAATGAGAATTTACTCACCGGTTCAACTTTGAGCAGTGATAGAATGATACTGCCAAATCCATTAATATTCAGTCTTGTCGATGAAGAAAGGGACAACACCAATGAGGAATATAATGAACTCATATGTATCTATCATTTAGGCGATAAGTTATGTGGACATCCAGGGATAGTCCATGGAGGATTACTACTGACGTTGCTTGATGAAAGTCTATGTAGATGTGCCTTCCCCTTATTTGTCAAGAAATTGGGTGTCACAGCATCGTTAACTATCAACTATATAAAGCCATGTTACCAAGACCAGTTTGTCGTGTTGAAAGCGCGGGTCAAGCAGTACCACCACCTGCGAAAGATCCTTGTGGAGGGTGTTATAGAGTCTTTGTCTAACCAACTACTTGTACAAGCTGAATGTCTTGTTGTTGAGCCAAAGAATCTCACTTTGTAAGCGATCGTTTAACAAAGGAGAGAAAGAGTAGTGTCTCCAGTGCCAATTATGTTGTCGTTGAAAAAATTTTGAGAATTTAATTTCCATTCTGTTATCAACATTTGCCATCTAGATTGATATTTTATATAAAGATAAGATAAATATACATATAGATCAAGTTTAAAATGAATCCAGCTGTATCTAATCTTGTACTCATGCTTGTCGGTATGCAAGTCTCCAAGAGACTCGACTGGGAAAACCCAAATACTGTATTATACGCTCGTATTGGTTACATTACTTCAACTTTATTAGTACTTGCCATTTACCTTTTCGTCCGTTTCAAGATTATTAAGAAAAATGATTTAACCACGTTGAAATATGTTGAAGGTCCAAATGCAATGCTGGGTCAAACTACTGAAAACGTTGTCGTCACCACCGTTAAAGATTACGATTTAGGTCAAATACAAACTTCAATTAAAGGTGTCTTCACCGGTATGGCAATGATGGGATTCATGCATTTATATATGAAATATACTAATCCATTATTAATGCAATCGATTTCTCCAATCAAATCTGCTTTGGAATCAAATATTGTTAAAATTCATTTATATGGTACTCCGGCAACAGGTGATTTGAAAAGACCTTTCAAAGTACAATCAATGTTCGGTGGTGGTGAAACTAAAACTGATAAACAATCAATTGAACTGGCTGAAATTGCAGGTGCTGGTGGTATTAAAGAAGATTGAATAATATATTTTCATTCTTATATAATTCTTATCAATATCAATATCAATGAAGTTTCATAATCTTATATTATATTAATCTAATTAGATCTATGTTTATATTGTATATCTGTGTATATGTATGTATATCTATAATAAGATTATCACACTATCTGTTATCACATCCATTATACGGCATACATGATGAATACGAATATAACATGCAATTTCAACCGGATAAGGAAAGTTGTAGCATTTATATATACATAATCAGTACACAAACCATATAAGCTACCTCCGATGATAATCTATATTCAGATCATATATGATCAATGGTGATATATTGAATAGTACATATCGGGTCGTGCACAAAACACAAACACAAAGTTCACCGAACAACAAACAACATTTGATACATCAAGATCTGAACTTATACAAATAATACAAATATATACAAGATGGATCAGTCAAATTATACCCTTCCGGGGATAATGCATTATTTACAAAATCAATACACTATAATAGAAAAAAACAAGATAATAAATGAATTAGAGAAAAGTGAATTGAAAATGAAAATAACAAAATTAGAAAGTGAAAGAAATTCATTAATATTGGAGAATAGTCATTTACAAGATCGTATAAGGAAACTTGAACTATCCAATCCAAGTGAGACGAATGGAAAAACCGATAAAACTACCAAGGAGGAAAATATAGACACCACAGATCTCATGAGGGCAAGACAATTTCTCAAAACGACTACGAACGAGATATTATACCTATTAAATTCACCTGCCATTGACAACACCGACCCACTAGAACTCACAAAAGAAGAACCCGATTACGTGGTACCTCAGCAGCAACCACCAATCACGCAACATCCAGTGAAACACATCCAAGATACGCCAATGGTCATCGACGACATCGACTACGGCACAGCACAGGAACCACAAATTGAAACCGATTCTGAAACTATAATCGATATCGATGATGAACCTTCGAAAGAACCATTCAAAGAACCAACACCTAAACTGGAACCGCATGTGAAAAGCGAATTGATCTTCGAGGGGCATAAGGATCTCCGATTACTGTTACCATTAAAGTACATGCACATCGATCCCTTCTTGAGACAATCGTACATATACAGTGGTCCCACGAGTACACAAACCATAACACAAGTAGATATTGACGGATTGGAATTCTCCACGTTGTACGCTTCTAGCAGAGCAGATATCAATCAACGAGTATTTTGTGTTGTCCCGATAAAGCAAGATTCCTTAGTGTTTGAAGGTTGTAGCACTTATGCTCTGGGTGGGTATATCACCATTTGTCAGAAGGAACCACCAAGTGCGATAGTCACGGATGATGGCATCTTGCAATCGTTTGATTCACCAGTAGTGTCGTTGGAGTATCAATTAGGGGACACTGTGTTAATTGCACTGTTATTAGGTGATGGATCACTAAAGATTTTCGAATTAGAGCAAGATGGAAAGGTGTCTCTTACCCCACACAAACATACAAATTTCACCGAATTACCTAATGAGATAAACATAATCTCAATGAAATTCAACTCACTGAATGAAATTACTTTAATTACAAATGATTGTCGTATATTACGTTACGATTTCACAAATAATGAATTAATTTATAATCTTAACATGAATTCCAAAATCATCGATCAAGACACAGCGGACTCCAATTGGCTCACATCGGGGGACCACTGTTTCCAATTATCCCCCACTCACTTCATTCACGTCTTAAATTCCACTTCACTCCACATCTTAGATTTATTGACCCAAGACTTGCAAATTTTCCAATTGGACCACACACCGTTCTCTGTGAAGACAATCAGTATCTGCCACGGCCTCCACGACGACCAGGGGAGAACCATCTTCAGTTTGAATTACAGTAATGGTGTTGTAGAGATATACAACACGGCGATCTTGGATGAGAAATACCACCTCGAAGATTCCAAATCACTTACATGTATGTGGAAATTCGACTACTACGAAAACTACCAGACCGCAGTGATAATCAAAGACGTGCTCGTGGATTTAATCAATAACGATACCGATGAAATTGAAGTATTCGTAGCAGGTTCAGATTTAAATTTACAAAAATTTTTAAATAATTAATAAATTTGCATCATCATTTCTTACCTTTACTTATTAATTTCTTCTTTATATGCTTCTTTGTCTTTGTCTTACGTTTCTCCTTCAGTAACTCTTTAACTTCCCTTTTCCTATCACGCTTGGCATCTTTATCTTCGAATTTCTTACCTTTTACGGTTTTATCTTCTTTATCTATCCATTCTTTATCTGATATGTCCTCAAAACTGCTTTCCTCACTTTCAGTATCACTTCCACTTCCATCACCCACGATACCATCATTAGACACGTCAAGTGAAAGTTGTTTCAAAGTACTTATATTACCCTCCGCGTACTCGTCAAAATCCTTTTCATCTAAATTATTCAACGATCTCACCAAATGAATCGACCTGAACACCTCGTCTTCTAAATCTTCTTTATAATCTGAATTCTTCACTGGCATCTCACCCAACACGCGAAACAACTCTTTCTCCAAAATTAAATCATCATCTAACAGCTCCTCACATAAGTTCAAATTACTGATATCGTCAATGATGAACTTAAAGATCAATCTCTCCGGATGCACCACTGCCCCCTCCCTTTGAAAGAAATCGTTGATGTTCTTGATATCCATTCTCAAGAAATCTAAAGACATCGGGTGCTCAGGTTCAACACTCTGTGACACATCGATTATATACAATTTCTCCTCATGAATAATGGAATTATACTCTGACAAATCGGCATGGATCAAGCGACAATTATGAAACATGTTCCTCATAAGGATAATCATCTGATGATAATAGAAAACCAATTGGTCCAAACTCTGGAAATTATAATCCTTTAATTTCGGCGATGGCTCACCGTTCCCCTGTGTCAAGAACTCCATCACTAGGACATGGCTCTTCAAATCAATAGGCTCCGGCGACGGTATCCCATTCAAATACAACCTCTTCAAATTCCTGAACTCCTTCTCTGCCCACAATTTAATCATCTTTCTCGGATTATGCTGACTCTTCGTATGACGGAACCTGTACTCTCCAGCAACATACCGCTCACGGTCTTTGAAAACCAAGATCGACGTCTTGTAGATCTTCACTGCGAATTCTTTGTTGGTCTCGTTATTATAAGCATGATACACATTAGCTTCTTTACCTGTGCTGATAGTACCGTTCATCTCTGTAATTAATCCATTTGTGAAAATTTTCTTGATAAATCTTATAGTCCTGGGATCTAAGACGTTATCCACTGTGGCTCGATTAGCTCTATCGTTCAATGTCTTTGTCGTCTTCACTTTATCATTATTAACTAATTTTTGATACCTATCTACAATTTTCTCTTTCTCCAGTAAATCTTTCCTATCGGACGACACTGTGGGTTTATATGGTGTGTTGATATTGATCTTGCCCTTGATGTCACTGTAATCTTCGTCGACATCACTGTCGTCACTAGATGAGATATACTCTTCTTTATCCATTTTGTATCTGTATATCTTGTTATAAATCTCAATTACAAAAATTTTTCAAATTTTTTTTTCATCTCATCGCTTTACAAAAGGTATTATATAAGATATTATACAAGATACAACGTAATATAAGATAAATAATTTATTCTATACAGTTCATTCTATTGCGATATGATTATATTACAAATATACATGAAAGGGTCATCTAAAAACACTTAAAAAACTTTTAAATTCAATTAAAAAATTGAAAAAATTTTATATTCAATGAATATAAATTAAGGAAAGTATATGAAATAATGAATGAAGAATGTAAGAGATGATCTTAATTTAATTAGATCAAGAAGTTGAAAGCCATAACAGCCAAGACACCAGAGATACCAGCGACAGTGGCAGCGGCACCTGTTGAAGAAGATGAAGTTGATGTAGCGCTAGCAGTTGATGAAGCACTTGCTGAAGTGGTAGCAGCTTCTTCAGCGTAATCGGAGTAAATGTAGTAGGAGTCATCAGTAGCGTTGAAACATGAAAGAGCAGAAGTTGAAGTCTTGAAAACTGATTCTTCAACGAATGTGATATCAGCACAAGCGTAATGAGTAACATTTTGACTATCTTCTACAGCCATGTACTCTAATTGGATAGTAGCATTATCACCAGCACTGACAGAGGAAGGTTGGTCAGGCATGTAGAAACAAGTATGACCGATATCTAAATCATTTGTAACATTACCATTTGCCCATTCATCGAAATCATCATTTGTAGTTGGATTACTTTGGTAACTGATCTTTAAAGAGATCGACCAAACGTTGGTGTTCTTAGCGACTAAAGCGACAAATCCATCATCTAAGGGGAAGTTTGATCTATTATTTGGTGATGCAGCGGAACCACATGGTGCAGTTAATTCCATATCTTCACTCCATTCTCTATCTGTTGGATATAACATGGCGACTTCACCCATAGTTGAGGCGAATTCAGAACCGTGTTGAAGAGCAGCCTCGGCTTCGGCCTGTGCATAAGCTTCAGCGAACGCAGCTGCGTTAGCGTATGGGATAGCTTCTGATTTAACAACAGCACTTGCAATTAATGATAATACAACAGTAGAAAATTTCATCTTTACTTAATGATTTAATTAATTTTACAAATAGAGATGAGATGGGTATGGTATATATATATATATATATATATATGTGGTAAAATTTGTCTTGGAAGCATGATACTGCAACCACTAACGAATCTCTCTCACTATACGTGGAGCCATATCGTAAGAGAAGTAATATTTAAATAAAGTATCAATTGATAGAGGCAAGATTTTTTACAAAATCACAAACCGACAAAACCGATTCAATTTCTTGTATTTGGATACGGGGAAGGAAGCTCTCATTAAAGTCATCGGATCTGCAATGACGGTATTGTAGTTTACCAGATGTGCTTAGCTCTAGGTATGTTCGTTTCAGTGGGTGTATCTAAGCTTAGACCGTTACTTCATTGTTATTTCCCCCAATAAGAGTTTAATGATTTGAAATGACCACTTATTTACCTATATAGGTTTTACTATGGTACATTACACTCTGTATTCTACGGCATAAACTATATCATACAACATTGCAACATCATACTGCAATATTTAATTAATATTGTACAGCATCATCTACTACACACTCTGTATCTTATAGACTCTATATCTTATAACATCTAATAATATCTCATAACATCTTATAACACATAAGATATAACATATAGGCAAAACCCATTCGTATAGAATATCACATTCATAAGGCAATGATATTGTTTAATGCAATATATAACACTCTATAGATCGCTGTTTGAAAAACCATGTCGTGCTCCAAATATCAATTCCCAATTAAGAAATCGATAATTCTGATAATTCAAATTGAATTGCCACCAGAGTTATTCAATTAAATAACAACTACAATGTCAACTATTCCAGGTATGTATATATGTATATAAGGTATAAGTGATACGAGCTAGAATACTAATGAAGCAAACAGTTAAGATTAAAAATGCAGGTAAATTATACGATATTGAAATTGACTTAAATGAGCCAGGGTCAACATTCAAATTACAAATCTATTCAATGACTAATATCCTCCCAGAGAGGCAAAAGATCTTATTAAAAGGTGGTCAATTGAAAGACGATAGCGACTTGCATGATTTTTCCATCAAGCTGAACCAAGTGATAATGGTCTTAGGTACACCAGAGGAGAAATTACCCTTGGCACCAAAGGAGCAAATTGTATTTATCGAGGATTTAGAGAAGGGTAATCAATTAGTTAAAGCTCAGTTAGAACCTACAGGTTTAGTCAATTTAGGTAACACGTGTTATTTGAACAGTTCTTTACAAAATTTATTCACTATCAAAGAATTGAAAAATGATTTAATTAAATTTAATAAGACCAATAACGAACCAAGTCAGAATTTAGTTTACTTTATGAAACAATTATTTGAAAAAATGTCAAATAAAGATCAAGACGTGCCTCCATTGAATTTCCTCTCTACATTGAGAATAATATTCCCACAATTCGCAGAACAAGATCAATCACATGGTTTTTACAAGCAACAAGACGCAGAGGAAGCGTATTCGCAAATCTTAACCTTGTTGACTACCACGTTCCCTAAATTACTGAATTATTATAGAATTGAGTTCAAGACAGAGACGAAATCATTGGAAACTGAAGAGGAACCTGTATTCGGGTACGATGATGCGACAAAATTAAGTTGTCATATCTCGATAAAGACAAATTTCTTGAAAAATGGGATCATTGACAGTTTGAATGAGACAATTGAAAAAAATAATGCATCATTGGGTAGAAACTCTCAATACCAGATCTCACGTAAGATAACAAGGTTACCTAAATACCTCAATGTCCATTTCGTTAGATTTTTCTGGAAAAGGGAAACCGGTAAGAAGTCCAAGATCTTGAGAAAAGTTCAGTTTCCCTTCCAATTAGATCTTGCCGATTTACTCGACGACAGCATCAGAGAGGAAAAAATTGCCACTAGAGACAAGATTTACGAGATTGAAAAGACAAATCAGGATGAGAATCGTGAATTTAAAAGACTGAAAAAATCCAATATAGAAACTCGATTACAATTAGATAAAGAACGTGAAGAACTCGAAAAGTTACAACAAAAATGGGCATCACAATATAAATCTGTATTGCCACCAAATTTCGATCCGTTGTCCGGTGAGAATCCATCATCGTTATACGAATTACAAAGTATCATCACCCATCAGGGTGCCTCACTGGATTCGGGCCATTACCAAGCCTTTGTCAAAGACTCTGACGATTTGACAGGTGAAAGATGGTGGAAATTTAACGATAATAAGGTCTCTATTGTCAATAGAGAAAAAATTGAACAATTATCTGGAGGTGGTGAGAGTGATAGTGCATTAATTTTATGTTATAAAGCAATGGGATTAGAGTAAATGTTATCATATTTTAGAATATTATATAATATTTATAATTTATTAATTAATTCTTTAAAAATTTCAAATTCATTCCAACAATTTAATGGTTTACCCTTATTATCTTTTAAACAGTTAATTACATCGGTTTGCGATTTCACTAATTTATCATCAATCTTAGGTTTCGTGTCATTTATCTTTTGTAAATTTGATAATATCAGATCTAATTTATCATTAGCAATTGTGCTTGACTTCAGCTTTGTATCGTCTTCTGTTTTCAATGACTTGCTCAAACTCTTATCGAGATCCTCTACTGCTTTCTGCTCCAACTTCTTTAATTCCTCATTCACCCTTTGTTGAATATAACTCTCTGCATATTGTGAACGTGTATAATCGGACTATTTTTATATTAGTACTCTACTCTATAACCCGATAAATAATACAAGATACTTACCTCGGTGGAATTTTCTAATTGAGCCAACAACGAAGAGCTGAACTCTACCGGAGTCTGCGGAATGAAAGTCTTGACTTCCAGTGGCTTTGAAGGTGTCTGACCCATATTAATACGATAATTACTTGTTGATTTTAGTAAAAAATTGTGTTGAGAATTTTCAAATTATTTCAATTGGACAAGAAACCATTACACGACCTATACACTACGTAGGAACAGAGATACACTCCGACAAAGATCTTCTTGTGCTGCCGGTGAAGAGATGGCATGGGTAGCGTGTGGGACCACTTTAGAATACGGAGACCACTGTTTAGTGTACTGTTTCCATGTATCAATCAACTCTTGCTTATTGACAAATTCAGGTACATACTCATCTTCACCCGAGTATAATACCAATAACGGTTTATCAACTTTGGAGAAGTTGTCTTGAACCACTTCAAGAGATAGATCAGATGAGAAGTAGTCGTCATGACCACCTTTCTGGGTAAAGGATAACCATCTATACGCACTTAACGGAGCGCCTAAGAACACTTTACTGAATTCCAAGGGTAACACTTCGTTACTTCTCTTCTCCAGTACAAACCGCTTTGCAGTGTTGTTCAATTTGTCTAATTTATCCAGTGGGATAGAGTGCAGTATACTCTCACGATCAGACACTGGTGCTTGTAATATCGCTCCGTCGATACTGTACTCTGGTGATTTTGGTAATTTTGTCAAATATTCCATAGTATCTTGACAACCTGTAGAGTGGCCCATAAGAACAACTTTATCTCTCAGACCACCACGATCGGATCTCAAATACAGTACCAGCTTACTGATCTCATCCAGATCCCTTGCCAATGACCCAGTACCCCATCCAGAGTACGAAGATGTGATTATCACTTGCACTAATGTCCAACCCACACTATCCAATTCTTGCAGCAATCGTGGTAGATAAGGAACAGTGAGTAAACCATCAGTTAAACCTGCGATAAACACAACAACTTTCTTAGATTGCTGTGCACTATTCTTAAATTCAAAACCAGTGAGCCTCTTAGCATACTCGAACACAAACCCCAGTTGTGGTTGTGTGATACTGATTTCATTCATCCTTCATACACGTAAAACACGAATTTAAATAAATATTAAAAAAATGTGCCACCAACAAATAATTCAAGACCATATACAACAACTACAATGGGTATTAAGAAATTATTCAAGACAAAGCCTCCACCAGAGGACACTTACGAGCAGAACAGAGAAGAGTTGATGACTCAAGGTATCGAGGTCAAATCAGATAAGCAACGTAAGGATAAATTTTCAGCTTTCAGAGATTACGCTAGAAACAAGAATGAAAATAGATCAGCTTTTAAACCAAGAGTATTCGACTCCAACAACCTACCACCACAAGTCGGCCCTTATATGAACCACTACACTGCCCACAGTTACGACGATTTGAGCCACACAGGTTCCAGTCCCTACTCCAACAGCACTTTCGCCAGCAGTGACACCAGAATTAACGACGCCAGTGCCACGTCTCCTTACAACAACACTTTCCAACAACTGTCTCGTCAACGTACAGCTGGACTGTACGGCCAACAGAGGTACGACCCGTATATGTTGGAACGCCAGGAGACCCGCCAGTCTGCGGCTCCAACAGAGTATAGCAAGTACGATCAATACCAGAGCCAATTATTGCAACAGGACACGAATCTAAATGAGACACCACTGTATAACGCTAACCAAGTCGCTATAATGGAGGACGAAGAGGAAGACTTGAATGCCATGCCGAGTGGGTACCTGCCTCCGCATAAGGATACCGATTTAGATTTCACCGCAGAGGAATTGGAGAGAATGAGATTACAACAAGAAGAAGATGATGAAATTGATCAAATTAAGCACGATATCAAATTCACCAAGCAACAGTCTGTGCTGTCGACGAGAAACACCTTGCGGATGGCCGAGGAGCTGTATGCGTCGGGGCAGAATACGTTGGGGATGTTAGGTTCACAAAGTGAACGATTATACGGAATTGAGAAAAATTTACTGTTAGCTGATGTGCAAACCAAGATGGCCGAAGATAAGACGAAAGAGATGGTCAAATTGAACAGGTCCATCTTTGCAGTCCACGCCTCGAACCCATTCAACTCAAAGAGAAAGATGAAAATGCAAGAAGAGAAAATCAAACAGGCAAGACTTAATCAGAAATTACTTCTGCAACAGCAAAGACAAGATTTACAACTGTCCGAGAGACGAGTGATCAGCGGGTTGAAACAGGACCAACCTTCGTCCACCACGGGCGAGATCTACGCCAAGTACAACGACAAGAGGATCTTGGATAATGCCAAACGGTACCAATTTGAAAACGACGAAGAAGACGACGATATGGAACGTGAAATACACCAGAATATCACTTCGATAGGAAACCACGCGACAAATTTAAGAAAGATGGCTATGACTATAGGCAGAGAAACCGAGGACCAGAATAAGAGAATGGTTAATTTAGAAGATGAAGCTGATAAATTAGATATTAACGTTCATTTAAATAGTCATAGATTAAATCAATTACATTAATATTTTATATATTTTATATTTATATATGAAGTTACTTGCTATATACGATGAATACATATGAATTAACTAAACTTGACTCCACAGACGCCATAGAAACTCATATCTTTGAACTACACACCATATCAACGTCAAGTTCTAACCAGGATCTCGGATTCTTGTCCAGTGAAAGAAAAATTGAATTAACCATAGGCGATGACGATTACATTATTGAACAATCACCGTCGTTGTTGACTTCCAACAGTATAAGCTCTTCTACAGGGTACGTGACATGGCGAGTCACAGTGCCGTTCTTGAACTGGTTATTATACCACGAGTCACAACCTTACTACTCGTTGCTCAACACCAATCTCGACGTTGTCGAGTTAGGTTCAGGTGTTGCTGGGTTAGTAGTGAGTAGTCTTGGGCGTCGTCGTGGTCATGTCATAGGCACAGACCAGTCACAGTTGATCAAACCGTTGAAGAGGAACGTGGTGAATAATTCAACTAGGTACGAATCGAGTACGTTGTCTGGATCAACTACAAAGGCTAGATCAAAGATAGATATTGTGGAATTAGATTGGGAAGACCCAGATTACGGAATACAAGAATTACAGAGGCTCGGCATGGCAGAGGTGGATATGGTGATAGCGTGCGACACAGTTTATAACATGTACTTGATACCTCATCTTGTCGATACCATATTACAAATAAGTAATCCAACAACGATAATACTAATTGCAATTCATTTACGTGATCTTGAAGTTGTCGAATTTTTTTTGAAACACTGTTTGAATCATGGTTT
Source organism: Nakazawaea wickerhamii (assembly GCA_030567635.1). Lineage (NCBI taxonomy): Eukaryota > Fungi > Ascomycota > Pichiomycetes > Alaninales > Pachysolenaceae > Nakazawaea > Nakazawaea wickerhamii. The sequence goes on from JAJLSR010000019.1 coordinate 23,193, forward strand.
GGGAGTGTCATATATCGACGACTCTTACCTCACTGATGAGTTGAAAGATGGGTTTGCCATATATCAATTACATAAATCTTGATAAATCTTTGATAAAATCAAAAAAAAAAAAAAAATTATCAACAAATTGTAAAATTATTCTGTGTAAGAAACTCTATATCCATACCTTATGTCAGCATTTGGACTCACTACCATCCCACCGAGCGGCACAGGTAGTGGCTCTAACAAGACAAATATAGGGCTGAATCAATCACAGAAACAAAACAACAAGAATTTCACCAAGAAGAATAGATTTCAAAATAATAGATCACATCAAAATGATAATCCTAAGAGAGATAGACCAAAGAAACTGCCACAGACAAGACAAGTCAGTGCGAAGAACCACCACAACCCGCTGCAAAAACCAGTACCGACTCCGCCAGTGGATCAAGTGGACCCTGAATACGTAGTACAAACCAAAATACTCCCGTCAAAAGTATCAGTGCTACCGCCTCCCACGCAAGTCCACGATCAATTCATTGGGCCCTTATTCAAGAACCCCGAGAGATTGGGGTACGTGAAATTACCACCGAAGCAACAACCACTACCTAATTACTTAGTCCATGAACATAAATTCTTAGAGAAACATGATTTCAAACCTGATGATTGGGATATACTGAATCAGAAAAAGATGTTACAATTGTCTCATCAAGTACAGGACACTAACGAGTTAATGGAATTGTTAGAGCCCATGAGAGACGCAGAGAGGCTGGAGATGGAGAACCGTGGGTTGGTCGATAGAGCTAACGTATCAAAGAGTCTTGCTGATGCTATAATATTCCGTGGTAGTTGTCTCTACATGTGCCCTATATTCGAGAAAGTCAAGAGAGTGATAAATGGTGATATAAGTAAATACGAGAAAGTAAACAATCAAATCACTGACAACTCAGTGATCAAGCTGTTTTCACGTTCAGAAGCTGGTCAGGCACCACAATTACCATCAGATGTACGTCCACCACATGTGCTTGTGCAAACCTTGGATTACATGATTGATAATTTACTCGATAAATTACCCGAATGTGAACCGTTCATATGGAACAGAACAAGATCTATAAGACAAGATTTCACATATCAAAATTATTTTGGTCCAGAGCTGGTTTACTGTATTGAAAAAATTTGCAGAATTCACATATTAACCTTGCATATAATGGCGGGATCAGACGTCGAGTACTCCCAGCAACAAGAATTAGAACAATTGAATAAATCTTTGGAAACTTTGAATGAAATATACGATGATTTGAATAAATTAGGTAAACATTCACCAAATGAATCAGAATTTAGAAGTTATTATTTAATCTCATACTACTCCAAACCGGAACTAGACCAAATGATCCAGCATTTGCCACCGCTGATCTACCACTCCCACTCGATGCAACTCGCCATCACGTTCCGTGGACTCATGTTGCAAAACAATACAAAAGATCACGATAATTTACCCGGTGGTTGGAACTTGTTCACAAAATTTTTCCAAGCTTGTTTCGACACCGAGACACCCTTCTTGATGTCATGTCTCTTGGAGATCCATTTCAACGAGATAAGGTTCTACGCATTGAAGTCCATGAGTATCGCGTACCACTCGGGTGGTAAGCCATACTACGCCTCACAATTAGCTGACATGCTAGGATTTGACCACACGGAGGAATTAGTCAATTTCATTAGCTATTACGATTTGAATACAGTGCAGGAGAATGACCAGTTGTGTATTTACTTATCACCATTTAAATTCAATTTCGTTAAGGATAAAGAGAAACTAAAACAGTCGTATTCAAGAAGATTGAATGAGAAGATTAATGGGTTGAGTTATAAAGATATTATCCAGATGGATATATCAATTAGATCAAACCCACAGGCTAAATTACCACAAGCACCATTACCAAAATCTATATTGCCAAAATTAATACCACAGTCAGCATTACCAAAATCACAATCAGCATTACCACAACCAGTAAAGGAGCAACCAAAAGTAATACCAGTATTTAAACCAGCACAGCCAATACAACCAGTGCAGATAAAACCTCAACCATTACAGGTTCAGCCACAACCAATACAACCACCACCAAAGAGTAAGATATCAGAATTACCTAATTTCCAACCGGCCATTGAACAAATATACAAACAAATCCTTCAACAAAATGTTCACGATTCACTTAAACAAATAATCCCCACTGTGATCACAAAAGAACAACAAGATCGTGAAAGACAAAATTTAATCTCATCATTAAGTGTTGAGTTATACAATGCATTTATGAATGAAATAATTCATGTCACTATCGATGAATCACGTGCCGAGTCCATACGTGATTTGAATCTACGCAAGAAGTTAATCAAGCTGATAAAACCCATCGCCGTACGGTGCTTAGAGTCGAAGAAATTGAAGAAACGGAAATTACAAGAATTAGAAGAATTTAAAAATCAGAGAGTTGTCGATCAGAGAGTCGATGAGAGGATGCTCGAAGTTTTGAAAAGACAAAAATTGAATAGAAATGTCTCGACGAGTATGAAGATTCCTTATAATGATTTATGGGACCCCATTGACCTACGTCTGGATTTCATACATCGACTCAAAATCTCAAATACAAATTTAAAAATTCTTGTCATTGTGAAAGATTGGAATTTAGTGAGTGCCAAGTGGCTAATAAGGAAATTACAATTACGACCAAACAAGGCCAAGACCACTTTTATTCTGAATTTCAACGACAAGATTAATTTGAAAATTACCGGTTTGCCTGATCAGTTCCAAGAAAGTAGGTATTTCCATAACAGTTCATTTATTATCATAGAAATAGGTAAACCACAACAGGATGACTCGATAACGATGCAGAAGAAATTAAGATTTGACTCAAAAGTGTTGTTCAAGATATTGGAATACATCGAGAAGAATTGTCTGTACCAAGTCTCAATGATGATATTGTATTATAATTCTAATGAGAAAATCCCTATGGGACAAGTTAATGAGATTTTAAGGATTGATCAATTAAAGAAGTCGAATCATATACAAAGAGTTGAATTACACGATATGAATCATGACGCATCACAGATACTTTTAAATGGATTACATCACATGGCTGATAATTTCGAATTGGTAAGAGTTAGCGACGCAGAAGACGTGACAGAATTGGATACTACAAATGTCACCACTACAACTACTACAAGACCCACATCACCAATTCAACGTAATCAAAACCGATTAAATTTTTTGAAAAAAACCTTGAATAAGAGATCAACTTCGATTAATTTACAAACTACACATTCCATCATTAACAATTCATTCGGTATATCAAAAATTGATGATATCTCATTAACCAATTTCAATAATAATATTTATCAAATACCAGACATGACAATATTAACAAAGAGAAATTTATCCACAAGTACACCAATTACTAAGCCAAACTCAATCCATAAAAAATCAAAGGCTTTAGAATTAAGAGAACTAGCTGCAAAAATTTTAAATAAAAAATAATCCTATATATCTATATATATATCTAATTAATAATTTAGTTGATGCCGTTTCGATTAATATTACAAGCCGATTTTATATAATAATTTTATAATAAAATAAATGCCTTTCGCATATCTCCATAGATTTTGAATCCATTAATAGTCCATATATCCGTCACCAGCCTCTTTTTGTTTATTTTATTTTTTTTAACTTAGCCACAATGCGAAATTACCCAATTGGGTAATAAATACGGTACTATATATTGTGGCTAATGTGGAATAGTGATGGAATTAAAAGGAGTGATAACCGTTTTAATTCATAAATGACCTGTATTCGGAATACTCTACGATATATACGATATTGAATGCGGGATAGATATTGGTTTGGGATTGGATATAGAGTATAGTGTATGGGTATAGTGTATGGGTATAGTGTATGGGTATAGTGTATGGGTATAGTGTATGGGTATAGAGTATGGGTATAGAGTATGGGTGTAGAGTATGGGTGTAATAATATCATAAACTATATACGTGAGGTCACAATTTTCAGAACAATATCTCAAACTTCTCCAATTGATAATTCACTTACATAAAACGGATTCCAAAGGAATAACCAAAATTATGTCCCATCATACACGACTTCCTCACTATGAGTTATTTATTCATTTTAAAGTAAAAATATCCTTAACCTATTAAGAATTGCCCTATGGTCATTCATTCAACCTATAACTTGTAATTAACTTTATAATTGTAATTAGTATATACCATATAGTATACGGATGAGTGTACGGATGAGTATACGGATAATATCCAGTTTAATTCCATACGCCTTGGTAATTTGTGAAATATGTAATGTTCAAGCAATTTAAGCGATCGTTTAAGATAGGCCATGGAAGGTAGTGTATGGAATATCAAATTTTTCTGTGACATCGGTAATCCGACGTATGAGGTATGAGATGTAAGATATTAGATACGAAATATGAGATATGAGATACGAATTACGAATTAGGATACGATGTGATATCATTTATCATATACCGGATACGATATTACAAATACAATTATAATATGATATAAATATATTTCCAATCCCAATTATATAAATATGGTATAATGCAACCTAAACTCCAACCTAAACCCAAATATGCAAATTTTATTAACAAGTTTTCAACTTATCCATCTTTGATCAATATAACCCTTTTTCATATATTGATACTTCACTTTCAGACCAACTTTCACAACACCGAACACGTCTTCTACACCTACAATGACTCTTTCTTTACATCTACCTCTAATTTTAATTTCATTATCTTGCTTTATGAATTTTAATAAACTGTCATTAATTAATGATTTAATTTCATCATTACGCAGTTTTAAAACAACATTTGACCATAATTTTTCTCTCAGTAACAAGGATAATTTCAAATTTTTTTTAAAATTTAAATCATTAATTGAATTAAATTTATTCAAGTAAAAATCTAATTCATCATCATTAAACGGTAAGAATCCATTACACTTATTATTAAAATCGTGTGCATAAATCCTCAAGAATTTCGAATTAATCCTTGACTCCCTCTGTTTAACAAATTCATCTTGTGGTAATTCAACTTTACTTAAATTAATCAATTCAGTCTCTGTGGAGAAATTATCATCAAATACAGAACTTTGAAAATTCGGTAATTTCTCATCCATTATACGTTCGTTAAAATCCATTGATGAAATTTTTGAATTCAATTGCGTTTTCAAATGCGATTGCGAGATGGAAATTGCTAATTCTGATAATTTTTTAAATTTATTTGAAATCTTAGTGAACATAGAGTCATCCTTGACTGTAATTTGCTTCGTTTCACAATAATAATCATCATCAGTATCTTCTATTATAGATAATGGATGATCACAATTTTCCAGTAATATACTTGTATTAAGTCTCCCTAATTTTTTATTATCAAAATTTAATGAAACAATCTCTAAATTACTTGAATTTATCGAAGATTCATCCCAACTTAATTCACTTTCATCAGAATCTGACATTACACTTATATTAATATCTAATTTCCAAGAATTTTTGGCAATTAATATACTTGATAATGAAGGAGGTGTTATAATTGGTTCAATGTCTTGTGACTTATTGGGATAACTTAACAGAAGATAAAAATCATCATTGTCAAAATTATATTTTGATCGTTGATTAATATCAATCAGATTCATTATATATACAATCTTTATAATAAATTATCTAATATTTAATTATAACATCAATTTCATAAAAAGGACTAATTGAATTATTTATAAATATAAATGATTATCTTAGAGGTCGCTATTTTTGCTCTTTACGGAACTCGAGAGTTGCGCCCAAAAGAAACGACGCCACAAACGGCACGGCAAAGCGATTTTTTTTTTCTTAGCTGAATATCTCCTTTATATCTCCAACATTTCAAATCTCCATCTCCTTTTGAGGTTTTATCAATCTCCAACAAAAGATTTCCATTCTGGAGTCGTGAATTCAGAATAACCACCAAAAGAGTCGTGTGCAAATGACACAAACAACTCTTTGACTAACTACTACAAACTGTATGGTGTACCGTATGATAAGATATAAGATACAAGATACAATATTAGAAACTATTTAAATGTGGTCTGTGTATGTGGTGTATACTATATAGAGACCTGACGGTACCTAGATAAATATATACACAGTTCATAAAATTCACTCTGTACAATCCAACATACAAACTCAACAAAACAGAATCCAAAAACAACAAAGAAAAATTTCAACAGTTTATAAATATTTATTAATTTCATTTATTTACATTTTTATTCTTTACCTTATTACACCATATTAGATACTAGATATTAGATATATACAACATGGACAGATTAATTCATTTACAACTTCCAAGAAAGGAAGTATTCCAACTCCCAAATCTTGAAACTTATCCACCAACACCGTTCACCCTCCCACAATTGACCAATTTTTTTTACTATACCCTCGGGACCAAATTTCCCATCTTAGTACTGACGATATACTTCACTTCGGTACATTTGAGTAACAAATTCATTCGTCGCAGACAAATTCAACAATATTTGCAAATTGACCCAAAATTTAACCCCACCGATAAGACAGATGATGATTTGAAGAAATTACCACCACTGCCTTTCAAATTCGCAACAACAAACATTTTCAAAAAATTAGTCTTGATCCATAACATATTCCTCTGCGTTTACTCCATTTGGACTTTCGTCAGCACTATCTCACTCATACACTCCACATCACACTCAATTATCCCAACTTTATTCCCAAAATCTTCATCATTCTCACAAACTGACTTGTTCTGGCAATCAATTTGTAATTTCGATAAGGGTATCTGGTCACCACCAAAAGGCACATATGGATTATCATATTACGCATTCTGGTTCTATATCTCGAAATTTTATGAAGTCTTAGATACGATAATCATCTTATTGAAAGGTAGACCATCATCGTTATTACAAAGTTATCACCACGCCGGGGCAATGCTCAGTATGTGGTCCGGTGTCAAATTCATCTCACCACCGATCTGGATCTTTGTTGTGTTCAACTCATTCATTCACAGTATAATGTATTTTTATTTCACTTTATCTTGTTTACATATAAAAGTACCAAATTTACTGAAAAAAATCTTGACAACAATGCAAATCATTCAATTCGTCGCTGGTGGATCCTTGCTGGTTGCCCACTTGTTCGTCTCGTTCTTAGACCACAACTCAATGACTTTCCAAAGCTGCGTCGCCGACTCAACACAGGCAATGGCTATTTGGATTAATGTCGGTTACTTGACTCCCTTGACAATGTTATTTGCTGCATTCTGGATCGAGAGCTACGTCAAGAAATCCAAATCAAAGACAAATTAATCCCTTGTATATATATATATATATATAATTCTTATATTCATTTAATCGATAATCTCTAGTACTAAATATGACGTAATGGTCGTGTAAAGTGTGCCTGAACCAAACTTTCAAATAATGACACCTCGTCTTTAATTATATACCAGTTATCTTTAATTTCAGTATTTATAATGTCACAAGATCCATTCAGAGATGACTCAATCTTATTCGAAGTGGACAACTCAAATAAAAATAAAATGAATTTACAATCTTCCATTTCCAATTCATCTGAAGATTACTTAGATAAATCACACACCACCAGAACGGACAACCCATTCTCGGACTCACACAGAGTCCAAGACACAGTGCAGCCAGACTACGACAACGTTGTCGGTGAGACCCACTACGACGTCGACTTCAACAAATCGCCACGCGGGAATTTGAAAGGAATGAAATTACTATATTTCACCTCGCTGTTCGTCTCGCTAGGTGTTTTCGTGTTTGGGTACGACCAAGGTGTCATGTCTGGGATCATCACCGAGAGGTCGTTTGTGCAGTACTTTGACGAACCGACAAAATCCCAGATAGGTACCGTCGTTGCCATATTGGAATTGGGTCTGTTGTGTAGTTCGTTAAGTGTGGGGAAATTAGGTGATCTGTTAGGAAGAAAGAAGACTATATTGCTAGGTGCGATTATCTTTGTCATTGGTGGGTTATTGCAATGCTTGAGTAGAGGTATATGGCTCTTGATCTTGGGTAGAGTCATCAGTGGGATATCTATCGGTATTTTGTCACTGACTGTGCCAATGTACCAAACTGAAATTTCTCCACCTAGTTCAAGAGGTAGATTAGGTTGTATCCAGTTCAGTGGTAACATCTGTGGGTACATGCTGTCTGTGTGGGTCGATTACTCCTGCTCCTTTGCTAACAACCAGACATCATGGAGATTACCATTGTTTCTACAAAGTGCTCTCGGAGCGATTCTCTTCATCGGTGGCTTTTTCATTGTGGAGAGTCCTCGTTGGCTCTTGGAGAAAGACCGCGACACCCAGGGGTTCCACGTCTTGAACTTACTATTCGCCGACTCTCCACTGGGCACTCTGGAGAACGAATTCAAATTGATCAAGAACTCCATTTTGCAAGACCGTATCACTTCGCCACCACATACAAGAACTTATAAAGTGATGTTCAAAAGGTACTGGTACCGTGTCATGATCGCATGCACAGCGTTAATGTGGGCTCAGGTGAACGGGATCAACGTTGTCTGCTACTACCTGCCGATGTTATTTGAAGCCGCTGGATTCAAAAATGAACTGGCATTGTTGGTGACAGGTTTGAACTCGATCGTGTACTTGTTAGCTACCATACCACCTTGGTTCTTAGTCGACCAGTGGGGGAGGAAACCTATATTGATGACTGGAGGATTCCTCATGGGTGTATCATTACTCATTATCGCATTTGCCGAATATCTCGACAGAGCAGCATCACATATCATTGTACTGATTTTCGTAGTGATATATATGCTGTTATTCGCCATGAGTTGGGGTCCCATCCCATGGCTCATGTGTGAGATACTACCATTACAAGTCAGGGCTAAAGGTGCCTCATTATCGACTCTGACCAACTGGATATTCAACTACCTAGTGGGCCAAATGACTCCCATCTTGCTTGAAAAAATCCAGTACCGATTATACGTGATCCATGGATGTTTCTGTCTTTGCTCTACATTGTTCGTGTGGAGACTTTTCCCCGAGACAAGAGGCGTCGAGTTAGAAGATATGGATAAATTATTTAACGACAATTACACCCCGTTGGAAGACGAGGCCGCCACACTGATACTGGCGTCGAGAGGCAGCGAGGATATGGAATTACGCGAGTTCAGTAGGATATAGATGTGTATAGTCGATTGTGTAATTAATTCTTTAATTGAAAATTTCAACGAAAAAATCAGCGCTGTAAGAGTTATTGATATACAAGAGAGACACCAGATACACCATGGCTTCGTTCAGATTCTGCACAGAATGGTATGTATAGAGAGATAGAGATAGAGAGTATCAGTATTAACACCATATAGCAATAATATGTTATATCCCAAAGAGGATAAGGATAATATGAGATTGTTGTTCTCATGTAGAAATTGCTCATATACAGAGATAGCAGACAACCCGAAAGTGTACAGACACGAGTTGATCTCCAATATAGGTGAGACCGCAGGGGTTGTGCAGGACATAAGTGCCGACCCTACTTTGCCTAGATCCGATAAAGAATGCCCTCATTGTGGCACTAAAGATTGTGTGTTCTTTCAAAGTCAACAGAGAAGAAAGGATACAAGTATGATATTGTTTTATGTGTGTTCTAATTGTAAACATGTATTTAGGACGTGATCTATAAAATATAAGATATCGAAGATATCTTGAGTCGATATCATGATCTCCATGGGATATGATATGAGGTATGAGGTATGAGATATAAGATATCCATATCCATATGAGATTACTTTATATAATAGATAAATCTAAAATGTATATTAAAATTGATTTTATGAGTAACTGATGTAATGATACGACATCCTATACCCTATCCTCTATCCAGTAGCCAATACCATACCATTCCATACCATATCATATCTATATCATAAATGATATCTCATTGATAAAATAAAAAAAAAACCCAAAAATGAAACGTAATCAATTAATCAAATAATGAATACATTAATAACTCAATTGAATTCGGAATTGACCAATCTCTCTTCTGAATCCAAGAGACGGAACCCTGACATCAAACAAGTGAGTGATCTATACATGACTTTGTATCGAATTTTAAACTAACACATATATAGGCATCTGATAAATCATTAGATGTATTAAAAAATTATAATCATCAAATACCAGAAACTGAATTCCTTAAAAGTGAGTACTATGTAGAGAATAGATTAAGTATAGAGAGACTAACATCCCATAGACTTATCGAAGAATCCGGATTTTATAACACCATTTTTATTATCATGTCAAACTAGGAACCCCAAATACATATCCATCTCGATATCATGTTTCCAAAAATTAATCTCTTCAAATTCTATCCCGATAACAAAGATTGAGTTACTTTTGGATGCCCTTATAGAGTCCACTAACTTGGCGATAGAGATTCAATTGAAGATCTTACAATGCCTACCGTTTCTTTTCCAAAATTATTCAATGTTCATCAACGATAAAAATTTATTCAAATTATTATCCATTTGTTCAATGCTACAAAACTCCAACAAGTCCACCATCGTCAGCAACACCGCAAGTGCCACGCTATCGCAATTGATCAACCTCGTCTTTGAGAAAATCAACGACGAAGATAAAGCTGCAGAGATCGATAAATCCTACGTGGTGCCAATAGACAACGATCAAACTATCAATGTCGGACTCAACGCTTACGATGGCCAAAGAATCTTTCTGGACCTTTGCACGTTGATCGTCCACCACAAACCACAATTCTTGAAAACTAATTACATAACAGAGAATTTCGGTTTTGAAATAATGGAAAGCATAATAAAGACCAACAGAGAATTAATTTTAAATCATGTGGAACTTGGGTTCTTGCTAAGAACCAAGATTGTCCCTATCTTGTTACGATTCTTCTCATCTTCCAAAGATTTCACCATCATGGTGAGGGTCACAAGGTTAATTCTGTTATTAGTGAAAGAACAATTCACCATCTTGAAAGTGGAAACGGAGGTGATACTAAGCTTATTAAACCATATCCTTACAAAAGATTCATCATCACCATTTTGGAAGAAGATCTTGTCGTTGGAGATCTATAAACAGATAATGTCTGATTTCTCACTAGTGGAATCATTCTTTGTTGAGTTCGATTACCAAAACGAATCTAAACAGATATTCAACGATTTCTTACAAAATTCATTCGATATCTTGAACGATAATAAATCGTTATTAAATACAGGAGACATAGTGCAACCACCGATAACAATCCCTTCATCACCCAGGCCACTGGACACACCAGAATTACCTGGTTTGTTCTGGCACAAATCTACAACAAAGATAAATTTTATTGATCTGTTAGATAAACTGGACCCACCACTGGTCAATGAAACTTATTTATTATACTTAATCTTATCCTCGGTGAACCACTTCTGCGAGGGCGCGTGCAAGTACCTGACAGATCTTGTCCAAAACGACAACATCGACACTCTGTTCATCAAAGATCTCATCACTAAGAATTATAAATCCATTTTATCCATTTATCAAATAATTATATTCTCCACTTTAGACCAAGATTTTTTCAATAAATCAATTAGATCATTACAAAAAATTTGTCATCTGAGTGGTATACTACTGATAAACGAGTCTCGTGATGAATTCTTGAAATTCTTAATCAAAGCCACGTTGAATTTGTCGGGGAAGAATGGGTACCAACATAAAAATTCAGTATACTCTATCGGAGAATCCATCGTCGGCACCATCTCCTCAACGATCAACCAAGCTCTTACAACAACTCCCAACCAGCAACACGTCATCTACACTAGACAAATCAATTCTCGCAACGTGTTATGTTTCCGCGTCTTGATAAGTCTTGCCATATCACTAGGCACAGTGTTACAAGGCAATTGGCGACTCATCATCATCTCGTTACAATGGATGGACTACTTCATCAACGGGCCTTCCGAGAACACGCGGGACATCTCTCAACTGCCACAATTGACATCACAAGAATTAATCAATATCGAGAACTCAATCAAGAAATTAAACGAGAACATCAATTTCTACTCCACCACTGTATTTAACGATATAATCAAATCGATGATCTCACTAACCAACGACTTAATCGACGACGATGGCATGCTTTTCAACAAGCAACCCATCATCGACCAGGAAAACTTCATCTTAATCCAACCATGTTCATTCAATAAGATATTCTTAATTAACAAGATGATGGAACTTTGCAAGATCAATCCAAAGAAATTCCTTATCGGGCAAGACTTCAATTGGTCAATCATCTTACTGAGTTATTTCAAATTAACCTCGAACAGATCCTTGACTTATGAATTCCGCATGACTATCTCCAAAGATTTCAATTCCATCATCAAGTATATGGCCATCGACGGATTCGATTCGCAGTCCCCCAACACGGAATTACAAATCTTGCAATCGTTGGACTCATTCTTACAAAATTTGATCTCGTTCCCCAAGCCGGATGAATTACTAGTGTGGAATTGCGAACTAGAGATACAATCACAAGTATTGGATACTTTGAAATTCTTACTTGACAAATACGGGACAAGTTTCCAACATTGGGATTTGGTTTTCAATATCATCAACAGCTCTTTCGCACGTGACTCCGAAAATGATAAATTGAAACCAGTTATAAATTCCTCATTTGAAGGCTTGAAAATGATCCTAGACGAATTCTTATCCTCATTACCAAGTGACCAATTGCGTATCTTGATCGAATGTATACTGAATTTCATCTCACAAACTGTCGATTTGAATATCTCATTGAACTCGATATCTTATTTCTGGTTAATCGGTGACTATTTGAGATCTTCCTCCACAGAGAGGAAACCAGTGAAGAAACTCGACAGTAAAGAAGAGTTATTCCAATTAGTTAGTGAAAAAAATGATGATTTCGAATTATTATACATATATTTACTTTACTCATTATCACAAACAATCCATGATCCACGTTTGCAAGTCCGCAATGGCTCTATACAAACATTTTTCAATATCATCGATTCTCACGGAAGCAGATTACATGGGAATTGGGGGAACATTTACCATTACATATTCACAGAATTATTAACTGCATCGAATAAGGAATCCGAATGGATTGATAGTTATTATTTACTCCTTACAGGGTTTGTTAAATTGTTTAATAAATTCTTATCCAAAGATTTCGATAATGATATTATAGAGTATTGGCTGGGTTTGATTTCATTCTTTAACGAATTGATTTCATTACAAAATATTGAGTTAAATTTAAAAATTTATAAAAATTTCCAGGATTTGATATCACCATTCACGGAATTGCCAAATGAAATATTAGAATTGTTTTATAAATTTTGGTCATCCACAAAGATTATATACAATTTAGTGCAAAATAATTCATACCAAGACTCATTAACTTCATTGATGGAATGTTTCCCGAAATTATTCGAATTAATTCAACCTATACTCGACGTGACAAAATACCTGGAAATAATGAACATCTTGAATTCATGTGTCAGATACCCTGTATTACCTGACCATTTCGCTAATGACGACTTGCGATTAACCCCCTTACAAGAATCAGTATTGGTCAATCTTACGAAACTCGTTGACACCACATCAAGAGAATCACTCGAATTGAATTCGATACTTTTATTACAATTGAATTCCATTATAGTACTCCCCTTTAAGACTCGTGATAAGATCTTGGATAAGTTCAATAAGATTGATCAAAAGCAACAAATTTACAAGATACCAACGTTTATCTCTATATCACATAGAACAATGGATTTGTTATCTATACAATTAGACAAATGTGATGACGATATCGATTTCTTCATTAAAGATGGATCGTTATTGAAAATATACAAGTCATTATTAGAGCCGATACAGTTGAAATCGAAGGGTATCTCTATAAAACAAGATTTATGGATTCAATGTATTGACTTGATAATGTCATTAAATGATAAGATCATTATCAAGACTTTTAATGATCAAAATTGGTGGTCTGTGATAATTAAATTGATAAATATTATAAATCAATACGACCAGGATGATGATGATATTGAACAAATCGACATATCCAATTTATCCAAGTTATACGATTTAATTATAAGTAACATATCAAATATAGATAAACAATTAGTCAATGAGTTTGTCAAGAATGTATATGACAACTCATTTTTACACAAGTTACACGATATTGAGAAACTGATCAAAGACAAGGATTCAATTGAGTATTGTATTAATTTACCATTTGACAATATAAATGATTCAATACTCATAGTGAAATGCCACCGTTTAAATCTTAAGAAATTCAATCTCACAAAATTAATTTCGTTCACAAGTATCCCCAATATAGATCAGCATTTTTTCAAAATGAGAATTTGTATCGCCATTTGGAAATTTCTCAATATAAACATGCTCATTAACAAATCACCAATTTTTGAAATACAAAAATTTGAAATATTGCAATTGCTCAATGGGTATTACCATTACTTAAAACAATTGAAAATTAAAGAAGTTTTTTTAAATTCAATAATTTTGAAATTAATCCCATTTGTCAATAAGGTACAAAATTTAGATTCTTTAATTATTAATATTTTGACAATCACGCACTGATTATTGTTGTATAGTTTTAATTCGGTATTATCTCATGTATAATTCTAGCCTTAGTTTGTACATTTAAACTCCGTGGAGTTAGGGCAACACGAATATCGACGATATCGACGTTAGTCGATATGAGTATATGGAGTAGAGCACGTGCTCTATATGATATCGATATCGATATCGATATGGCATTGAAGTGCTCTCACAGATCACTGGCCGTGATCGATATCACTTACTCATATCGACTATCGTCGATACTCATGATATGATACTCATGGTATCCGTACACAAGGGGTCCAAATCAGACTAAAGGGCAAATTACAAGGAAAATCTAAAACAATAAAATGCAAATCTTTTCAAAATTCGGCTGTACAAAAAAATAAATAATCCATTTATATTGAAATATGTATGAAACAATTTTTTTTATCATGTCATATTTGAAAGGTGTAATGTGATGCAATGTTGATGAGACTGTATCTATGATACCATATGATACGATAGTGTCATATAGCATTATATCTATATCTATATCCATATCTATATCTATATCTAATATATGATATGATACTATCGTATCATATCATTATCATATAGAAGAGATTACCCAATTAACATCCCCGATTGTTTCAAAAGCCATTAAATAAAATACATAATACATGACATAAAGATACTAAATTATCATTTTAAAAACCAAAATAAATTAAAATTTTATGTAATGCAATGTATCATGTGGGGCAAATCAAATTTAAAAACCGAATTTAAGAAAAAGTTTAATTTTAATTTGATAAGGGATTGGTATTATATGATTTATATGTCGAATAAATCCCATGTTCAATTAGATCATCAATTTGCTTATACCAGATAAGATAACAATAATGGGTCAAGTTAAATTGTATGGTTATCAAACTTCTGTTATAATTGAAGATTTGTTATTGACACCACCAAATGAAATTGATAAATGGTGGGGAAATGATTTGAAAAATGAATTTAATATGATTTCACCTGAATCAATTTGGTCACTGGATGATAATATTGATAATAATATTGACAATATCATTGAAAATGATATTATCGATAATGAAATTATCGAAAATAATTTACCAAATTTACCAAATATTCAAAACATACAAGACATTATACAACCAAATTTACTTATAATTGATAACATTGATGATAAATTGATACAATTAGACAATACCAAAGATGAATCACTTTGTATTAAAGAGATGACTCTCACGAAACCTAAACGTCAGAAAAAACCCATAAAGTACCACCCTATAGCACAACAATTCTTTAACGATAAAGTAATGTTGAAAAAATTAACATCAAATTTAAAGAAAGGTTTATATAAATGTTGTCATTGTCAATGTAAATTCAAATCACTTTTCGATCACGTATTCCACATGGACCAGTACCAAATCATCCGCCCTTTCAAATGCCAAATCATCGATTGTCCATATAAACATATCGGATTCACTAGACGTGCAGAGTTAACAAGACATATAAAGACACAACATTCAACAACATTGATAAATAAAAACAAATTACAAAATTTCCATTATTGTAATTATGAATTTTGCGATAAGAAGTTCCCCAGGTTGGACTCGTTGAAGAGACATGAAAAATTATGCCATTTAAATGAGTTTAGTAGATTTAATATTAGATTGAAATTGAATGATGAAGCGAAATTGAAAAATTCAAATAATGGTATCTTGTTGTTGTAGCGAATATCGACGTAAGTCGATATGAGTGAATGATATAGATCACGCTAGTTCTCTATTTGAAAAAGCCTTATCTAAGAGCGCTATATGATATTGGCATTGGTATTGAAATTGGAATGAGTATGAGAATGTATATGACTTTAATGATATAGATCACTTACGTGATCTATAGATATGCATTAAATTAGATTATACAGATCATGAGGATCTTACATAATTTAAATTAATATTTAAACTAATTGTGAAAATTGCATATCTGATGTATATATCATATGAAATATATCAATCCTTGTCTATGTAATTGAACCTATGGTGTTATATTAGGGGTACGCAGATGGTGTAGATGTTGTTACGCGAGTGTACTATGCGATTGAGTGTATGAAGAAAAGATGTGACCCATACAGATACAGCGATGGGATGAAATAATTATATGTATAGTCCATAATTCAGAGCATATATCTAATATATCCCAATTGAGTGTACAGAGTAAAGAAGATAACGTATTCAATCTACAGCGATAAGATGAAATTTTCATACTCATATCTTACATCGATCGTTCCAATTGAATATACAATATACGATACCGAACACAGATCTCGTACCCAATTCAGATACAGTAAGATTCAGGTCATGTACAATTACTTATTTGAGTTATCTTATCATTGGGACCAATTCGATATTATTGAATATACAGCGTACTCAACCTAGTGCAAATGGTATAATGTATTATAATTGTCATATAGAGTACAGCGTATTCAATTGGATCTCATATCGATTTTAAATCGTATATTACAATTGGATATATTGATGGACCTGATTATTACAGATCGTATGCATGTTGTCTTAAATACTGCGTAATACTCCAAATGGATCTCATACAGATGATATATAATGTAAATTTGTATAGAGACATGCAATTGTTATTAATAATATATAGATACAGACTATGATGGATCCCAAATAGCATCAGGTACAGAGATATTCATCTTATAACCACTCATTAAACGATCCCTTTCAAAATCTCTCCACCTTTTTTGTACAATATGACTGCCATCAAATTCACCATCTTTATCATCATGACCACCTTTAGCATCACCACTTGCTTTTCTGGTGTCACCCCAACTAAAATCATCAAATTTCCAATACAGATACAGTGGTAATATAAAATTCCAAATTGGTAATGCAATAATATAAATAAACATCCAAATTAAATACATCCAACTTGATACTGTGAATACCACAAGAATCAGTGGTAATCCAAATATAACAGCTAATAAGATTAATGTTAACGTTGGTGTCGGAGTGGACACTATAGCAAATATAATAACATAAATTGTGAAAGCGATGGCCAGTGGTAAAATTAATGTACCAACTAATTCCATCAGTATAACAAATTGCATGGAAAAACAGAAAGTACCACACAAGTCATTAATTAATACTAATTCAAATAAATTATGTACTGTGGAATTAATCCAACGACGTCTTTGTGATAATAAGATGGAAAATTTATCAGGTACCATTGTCTTACAAACAGCTTTGGGAACAAAAATTTGTTTCCTCTTAGGGAATGTCTTTAACATTAATGATGATAAATATCTATCTTCACCTAATAATAATAAATTCTTTTCATGTAATGTTTCAACAACATGTTCAGAATATCTTTCCACAATGTCAGGATTCAGTAATATTGGAACCCAATAACCTGTAGGACCTTTAGGCGCTTTGATACGATACATACAAAAACATCCAGGTAAACATGTGACACTTCCAAATACACTTTCAAATGCTTTAGCTTGATGATGTGATATATAATATTCAAATACTTGAATTGCTGTGACCCATGATTGTGCTTTATTAGATATCTTTGTTTCACCACATAATCCCATAATATCTGGATGTTTAACCATTTCTGCCATCATATGAGTAAGTGAGTCGGGGTAAATGCATGAATCCGCATCAACCATAAGGACAACTTCATACATCTCGGCCATTAATCCTGTGACTCTCCATATATTACAAAAAATTTCAAATTCTAAAGTTGTCATTCTTTCATCAAACATAACTTTTTGTAAAAAAGACATTAATATAACTTGTGAATCACGTTTACCTCTGTTTCCCGGTTTAGCACTTGTCAGTTCCTCGGGGGTACCACATTTAACAATCATCACAACGGGGACTCTTTGTTGTTTATTTTTAGGTACAGTTTCATCATTATATTTATAATAACCAGAATAAACTTTAGCCATATTATGTCTCTTTGAACCTTGTGTCACCGACACGTACGAGTGAGGTTTAACGTCATCAACAGGGACAGTAAAATCTGTCATCATACCAAGAGCTATATCTGGTGTACTTAAATCATTACCACTACCTTTAACAATACCATCACATATGATAACAAGTAATTTATGTGAATTTGGATAATCTGTAGTGGCAATAGAATCCAATGTTGATCTTATAGCTAATTCATCTTCTGAGTAACACGTGACAAGACACATTGTATGTGCTAAGGGGTAATTGAAAGGTTCATAATCAATAGGTGGTTGAGCGACAATATCGGGGTAAATGATATCTGTTGATAAACTTTGAATTTGATGTTCATCATAAGTGTCAAATGGATTCATCTGACTTTTCCTCTTGTTTTCCAAGTCTGATTTCAGCTTATTACCATCCTGGTAAAATTTTGCTACTTCGGTACCCATTGTCGTATATTTGGATTGATAACCACCATCCTGTGAGTCTTCCATAAATGGATCAAATGCCAGTTCTCCACCAAATGATAAACGTGAACCTCTTAACATTCTACTTTGATTTCTTATATGAGATTTCAGTACATCCTTAATAGGACCCTGTGTGACAACATCATTTGACCAAATATCAAGATTTTTATCTCTTTCATGCATTTCCTTAACAGTAATTTGATTAAAACCTTGCTTGGTTGCGACAAACCATTTAAAATAACATGCAACAAGAAATTTCACCACCACCACAGCTAAGATTAATACTAATGATGTAATTAATACAACTTTTGACAGAATACAACCTAATGTGGTGGAATCTATAACACCGACTTTAACAATCTCTGTGAGACACTTAGCGGCTTGACGATCATACATCGATGACAAAACCATTGACACGTCATGACCTTTCATCAGTGAATCATCACGTAATTTATTAAATAAATCAGGATATTCTAATTCATCAGTCAAGAGCCAATTCACGAGATCTAAATCCAAGACATCACCAGCGTAGACAACAAGATTCCTTGATGAATTCTTAATATCATCCCAAGTGAAAAAGACATCACCAGTGACTTTTAAATTATAATACAGATCTCTCAGTGATGTCGAAGTATGACATGCCCAACCATCATAATAATTATTTGTGAAATTTGGCGATGATGATCCATCCTGATTGAAAAGGTTACATGGCATATACCAAGCCATTTCATCATCGTCATTATGTGGTATAGAAGTATTTGATCTTGGTGTAATTAAACCTTTACAATTCCCATTAACATTTTGAAACAAGAAGGAAGCATCTCTACCTCCAGCGTTGATGGGTGGATACAATATATTAGCCCCAGCACTTACACCAGCGGCCAGTGGATGACTAGAACCGGTTAAATCATAAGTTCTACCATTTATGATTAAATAACCGGTATTAATTGAATTATTTCTCATTCTTATTTGATTTATCTTACAAACTGTAGCGGTGAATCCAAATGTAATATATGCAATGAACGCTCCAATATAAAGAATAATTGAAATAAGCAGCATCTTTTCTCTCCATGCAAATTGTCTCCCCAGTGTAGGTAACCCAAAAATTTTCAATAACGGTGCCGGAGCCCAAAATGTTATCACTAAGCAATAAGCTTGCCATACGGATAATTTTTCATCTTTTTTATTCTTAACCAGTTTCGTGGAAGGTTGACGTTTCAAATTGACCTCGTCGTTCAACCCAAAAATCTCTTTCCCCACTGGATCATCATCAACAGGTATTGACGCGTCTATATTAGAAGAAGATTCGAATTCTTCAAGTGGGATATCATCAGTCAGATCCCCGAGCCTTTTCAAACTAGCACCACGACTCAAATTATTCGGATCCAACCCAGTTGAAGAAGGGTTCACCGATAAATGATCGGATTCTTGTAACACCACTTGTGAATAATAATGACCAGGATTAGAAGGATCATTTATCCTCGCACGATCATGTCTCACCAATGATCTCTTCCTATTGATCTCCCCCGACTCCGGGTCGAAGCTCTTATAGCTGCTCCGCGAGAACCTCTTCGACATCTATCTATATATATGTTATATCTGTATATGACTATACCCTTTTGATGATCTCGGATAAAAAGGGTGAAAATGAACGAATGAAAATAAAATAAAATAAATACTTATAAGTATATGTATATCAGTATACAGATAAATACAAATACAATGCAAATACGAAGGTGTCACCACTCACTCTAACCTCTCCAGTGTCTCTAATCAAGGTGTAATTGATAATTACAAATAATTAACCCCTTGTTTCTCCTTTTACAAAATTAAATAAATTCCCAAATCGAGCGCAAATTTTTTTAATTGAGAATTAAGTAAACAGACACGTAAAGTATTATTAGATATATATATAGAAGTTATATAGGGATTATGTATTAGATAAGACACTCAAGGCTCTTGAATGGGTCTTTAATGTCTTGGTGATATCTTCATTCACTATATCGGTATTGATAACTTTTTTAGGCAATTGATTTTGCCTTTGTATCTCATTCCAATTCAATCTCGTTATATCAATTTGTTCTTGTCTTGTCTCATTAACGATCTTATTAACCAAATTATCCGTACAATAATCACTTTCTACTGTATCGGGCAATGGTGGTAATGGGATTCTGGGCAGTCTGTTCAATTCTGAATCTTGCCATTGTAAAAGTGTTGTGGGAAGGGATACATAATTGTTATGTATTGGCGTAGGATTTGAATGTCTTCTCTCCTTGGCTTTTTGTAACCTCCATCCAGACATCGAAATAGATATATCGATATCGATATATCAGATATATCAGATACAATACATAGATATTACTGTTCTTATATGGTCAGGATCAATTTAATAAGAGATGCATCGAGCCCGCCTTGAAAATGATTGTATCTTAGGGATCATTTAAGGATGCGTTTACTATTATACTAGTTGTATACATTTAAAGATACACTGAGAGATACGATACTCCAATACGATATAGAGATAGTATAAGTGATCGATGATACAGATATAATATAATATAATACGAATGATCAGAAATTTGGGTATACTGAGTCCTCATATTATGGGAGAGTACTTCCCAATTCAGACTGGTGCACAGCGTTTTGTCATCACTTCAAAAGTATTGTATATTATAATTATAATAATGTCCTCATCATTATACCTATATGATTTATATCTATATGATTTATATCTATTTGATATCCATATATCTATATGATATATAATTCAATGTTAACGTTAATGAAAAAAATTTTCATTTTTATAGAGAGAGAGAGGCCGGGTAACCCCTTGTGGTTTTCAATTAGGGTATACCAGATATACCAGATATGATATAGTGTAGTATAGTATAGTGTAGGATATAGAATAGAGAGATAGGATACAGAGGATACAGAGGATACAGGATATAAAGATGTCATCATATTTCTATATCTTCTGCAAGTAAATTACCTCACAGATGACTCAAACAATGATTTTAATATAGCAAATACTTTGTATTACAAAGATAACTGATATTATAATATGAATAATTCAATTATGCGAATTTGCATCATATATCTATATATATATAGATGTAGGCGTAGCTGTATAAATTTTCCATATGGGTGCCCATATGAGAACTGAATATGATATACATATAGATATAAGTATAGATATATAGAATGAAGAATATAGTACCTACTATACTCTTACTTCATATCTATCTCATATACTATACTATACTATACTATACTATACTATACTATACTATACTATACTATACTATAGTATAATACAATACAGTATACCAAGTGTATAAATCAAATACAAATATAAATGAAAACATCGAGTGAAATTTTTTTTTTTTAAAATCTTTAAGTAAGGAAGAGAAGAGAAGAGAAGAGAAGAGAAGAGAAGATACACATGAATATGACAGAACATATCCCAGCATGGAAACGTATAGGATTAAATATCAAAAAGGAATTAGCTCATGATAATTTATCCATCACCACCACAGTAGACCCTTCGAATCTCCCCGTTAAACAGTTAAAGAAGTTGAAAAGGGCTAGGGATGAGATAGATGATAAAGTATCAAAGACTAAGAAGGAGCCAAAGAGGGTTAAATTACCTAAAGATCAGAAACCACCTCCACCGGAGAAAGATCAATTAACGTATTTGAGACAGTTTACCGAAGACAAGGAGAATTGGAAATTTGCAAAATCAAAGCAAAATTGGATTTTAAAAAATTTATTCAAGATTGATTCTAAATATGATTTATTCTTACAAAATTATGTAAGTGATTTGCAAGGTGGCTCGAAGGAGAGATTGGTAAAGGAGTTGATGGAGTTGATACTGAAATGGAATAAGATAAATGAAGAATTAGAACTGGAGATGTTGAGGAAATTAGAGAATGATAAAGAAGATGTGAAGGATAATAAAGAGGAAGAAAAAGATAAAGATGCACCAGAGTATGATGATGTAGTGAAGGCTAGAGATTTGATATTTGCTATAAATGGTGAGAAAATTGTATTAAAAGGTGTTGATGGAGCAGATGAAGAAATAGAAGAGAAAGAGATAACAGTAGAAGATAAAGAAGGTAAAGAAGATAAAGAAGATAAAGAGGACAAGTCAAGAGATAATCTCATAGTTGAAGAAGTTGAAGTCACAGATTTCGTTACACTGGAGGATTATGAAGATCAAGAGCCAGATAAAGATAATATAAAATCAGAAACTGATTCTATTGATGAAAAAGCGGTGAAGAAACTGAAGAAGGATAAGAAGGATAAGAAACTTAAGAAACATAAGAAAGACAAGAAGCATAAATAGCATCTCATATAACGTATAAATCTCAATTAAATGTATAATATCGTAATAGCATCAATTACCATAAAAGAAAAAACAATTGAAAAATTCTAAATCACAATTCAATATTCATAATCAAATTAACAATGGTTCAGCAATACACATTGAATCAGATACTCAAACTATTCGACCTCACCAAAGACACGGACCATGACTTGCGATTCATGGCATTGAACGATTTGAACAAGATAGTCATCGAGTCCCCACAGCAATTCTCAACATATAACAGAACTACACTAGTATACGCCAATATCTTAATCAGCTCGCTAAATGACCAACACTCAGAAGTGCAGAACCAGGCAGTGAAATGTTTTGTGCTGCTCACGCCGTTATTGAAACCCGACGACGTTTTGAAATTCATCAACCAGTTAATGATCCCCCACGAGAACGACTCGTCGTTGATCGTGTCCTCAGTGTTCACAATGGCAGTGAAGACCATATTAGAGAATTTGAATCTCACGAATTACCAAGATGCGACAATGATTTTGAACCAATTACTACCCAACGTATTGAATTACTCGTTACTCATCTCCAAGATCGACGTTATTGAGATCTTGAACGATATTATCGAAAATTTAGGTATCTTCTTATCAACTGATCAAATAAACAAGATTTACGAATTATTAATTAAAGTTGAATTCAACGCTGAGAGCACTATAAGTAAAGCCTCCATCACCGGGTTGGGGAAATTATTGAAATTCATTGACGAAAGACAATTGTCAAATATCTTAAATTTAACCAATCAAGAGTTCCAAAATAATTTACCTAAACATACCGATGACACTTATTACCATTTGTTCACTTTAAGATTATCGATATTGACAATTTTCTTCAAAGAGGGCACCACAAATGTCAACTCGATATTACCCAATGTCTTGGATATAGTTTTCCAAAATTTATTCATTGAAAAATTATCAAAACCCATCGATGAAGATGAATTTGATGAAATCTTTAAAATCGATCAAGTCAGAGACGACAGCTTACTGTGTTTAGAGACTATAGTCCAAAAGATCCCGTATGAGATAATATCACCTTATATGACCCACATATTAACCATTGCCAGTCAATTCTTATCATACGACCCATTCACCCAAGATTCCAAACAAAGTGATGATGAAGACGATTTTGAAATTTCTGATAATGAAGAATTCGACTATGAACCCGAGGATGAAGAAGAGAACGATTACGATTTATCATGGTCAATACGTAAAAATTCACTGAAATTAATTGGTAAAATCGTGGATAACTATCCATTACTGTTAAGACAAATTTATAAATTAAAATTATTCAACGTATTGATCGATAAGCTTTCCGATAACTCGACAAACGCGTCAAACGAGGTCATCAACACTTTGACAAAGATCATCTCGAGCACTTCAAAGACAGGAACGTACTTCACAATGACATTTTACGACGCGGTAAGTAATAACATCAAGAAGAGAAGATCCGAAGACGGTAATGAAAACGACAAAGATATCGTGATGGATGATCTGGAATTAGATCCATTCGACTCATTAAATAACAATAGTGAATTATTATGTTCACATATCCTTGATATATTAATCAATGATAAAAATATTTACAGATTTAATGTTATTTTCAATTTGTTATCACAATTAACCAGCGTCCTAAATGGGTTACCTGGCGATTACTTATACCAGATTATCAAGAGATGTAACGACTTGCATTTGATTATCTCAATCAATTTACTAAAATTTTACTCAGATTTATTAAAGACTAACGATTTATTAAAATTCAACGATCAAACTCCATTGATCCTCGACTCGATTATTATGACTTCTAACGAGACAAACAACTACGAATTATCCCTCGAGGGACTCATCATCGCAAGTGAATTGTTTAAATCGATAACTCCACTGTCTCAACAGTTCTTAGGACATGACCAAATTTTGAAATTATCAAATATCCTATCACTGAGAGCCAACTCCAAAAACTACTCCAACGAAATCAAAGAAAAATGCTTGTACTCACTCACTGAACTCATTGTCAATTATGACCAGTTCCACAAAGAGGAATTATCATCGCTTTTACAAGTTTATGATCAAAGTTTAGAATACGAATCGTTAATCGAAGCATCAGTTTCAGGGTTAGCAAAGATCATCCCACTGATTAACGAGAAATTCAATATCGATATCTTACAAGAAATCTTGACAAAATTCGTCTCATTATTGAATTTGAAAAATGCAGATTTGAAAAACGTTATATTAGAATGCTTAGTAATTGTGACAAAGACTTCCATCCCATTATCACCACAAGTGATGAGCGATATCGTATCACTGTGCTATTCATTATTACAGAATGATTCATTATCAGGTAAGCAAATAGCTGAGTGTTTATTAATAATTGGGAATTTCTCAAGTAATTGTCAATTACAAGTTAACGATTTAATTAATATAATCACTATAATAATCCCAAACATCTCCAAGATCGACCAAGATGCGATATTTGAGTTCATTTTGAAATTATCACCAACTTTGAATGAACCTAACCTTTTCCAAATCATCTCTACAAAGTTCTCACAGGTCAATTCCAAAGAATTCAGATTTGTGTTCCCTGGTATGTTGGCGTCAATTGCTCTCGCACTAAATATGGCCAACGTTATAAAAGACTCCGAAGATTTCATCACCTCCAATACAGCACTGTCTCCAGAGTTAGAATTCCATGTATTATTCTTAGGTTTCATAGGACAGAAGATCCCATTGCACATCGATTTAGAAAAATTCATGCAAATCTTAGACTTACCAGATGACACCAACTTGAAAACGGCAACGTTATCAGCCATAGGAAACATCGCCACATTCGACGTCACCAAATACTTACCCATCCTATTACCAAAACTAACCACTAATGATCTTCTCACATTATCATTAAGAAAGATCTTAGAAGTGAAAATCAATGGTGGTCAATTATACCCCATCGCACACAACATCGCCGACGACGATTACAAAACCATTTGGAACTTGTTATTAGACATCACCACAGATAAACCGATTTTGAAAACTAGTCAAGGTGAATTGAACGTCATCGCCGATTGCTTGACGTTGATTGCCATCTTGGACGTGACCAAAATAGACGATTTGATCAACTACATCGACTCCACCACGTCGATCTCATCAAAGTACACTATAGTGTCAACGATCAAGTACTTCCTCAATTACGTCTCACTGTTCTCCCACAACCCAATCATTTTCGATAAATACTTGAGTAAATTACTTGAAAAATCATCATTATTGATATTTAACGATAATTTACAATTAAAACAAGCCTCGGTGCAAGCATTGATCACTTCATTACACAACAAACCACTACTCACCCTCCCGATCCTAGTACAACTCTTATCAACGATAATGGAGAAGGAATTACTCATCAGAAAAGATTACATCGATACGATCCAAATCGGCCCTTTCAAACACAAGATCGACAACGCCTTAGACTTGCGTAAATCCATCTACGAGATGGTTTACACTTTGATGACTACAATTGAGAACAATAACATTTTCCAAACTAATACAATAAAGCAAAATTTAAATTATCATGATATTTTGAAGATCTCAATAGAGAGAGGTTTGAAAGATGACAATGATGTCATTCAGCTAAGTTCCTTGATCATCTCCAAGATCATCAATTTGAAACCGTTGCTTTTTTTCAACGATCTGGAACTTTTGAAAGCGTTCACTGACAGATCAACAAAGATCATCAACAAGAAATCTAAAGAAAACGACACGAAGCAAGTGATGGAGAAGCAAAAGGAGTCTATCAAATGTATCCAAAACTTAATCACCAATCTTGACCAGTCTTTCAAGAAGAACGGATTACAAAATGTCGATTTCGAAGATTGGAGAAAATTTGTATTTATTAATGGCGTGAATAATATATAAGACTCAACAAACACCGAATGCGTACTCATTGAACACCGGTAACTGATTCTCCGTAGAGTCTTGTAAATCGCAATATGGGATATACCCGCATGTACTTTGATAATAACCCAAGATTTGTTGACGTCTAGCTTCACTCAATTGTGGTTCATTTAACATTCTTATTCTCTCATTAGACTCAAAATATTCGAGAAATTGATCAATATCAACGTCATCACATTGTCTCGCACGGACACTCTCACATTCAGCGTTCCTATTAATTTTAGTCTTCAATATCGAATGATATGGTTCATCTTCAGCTTCAATTTCAATTTGTGGTAATTTATCTAAATTCAATAACAATTTCCCAGTGTTTATGAATTCTGAACTGTCTGTGTCCTTCAAAACCAATGCATCATCATCTAATTCGATATCAGAATTTAACAGATAAAACTTATTATCGTTATTCGACTGAGCTCCATCATATACTAAGAGACTAGCTTTCCTCTCAAATTTAACAAACTCTGACGAATTATCAGGACTTACTTCGGCGAGCAGTGCCGATAACGAAGCTCTTGATAAATTACCCTCGGTGAACTCTGATACTAAAGTTGGAATACTAGCACTACCAGATCTGAATACAGGAACAATCAATTCAATAGGCGAAAATTTATCATCCACTGGTGTCGTGTCATGTTTGGAGGAATTGATCTTGTACAATATAGATTTCAATTTCAATTTCAACTTAGAATCCCTCTTTGTATCATCTTCAAACGCTGTTAAATTAGGTTCCAGTGACATCGTTTCATATACTAATTCATCAGAGATATCACTAACGAAACTGCCAATATCGTTCACTGAACTAAACAATGATCCATCTTCATTAGAGAAACTGAACTGGTCTAAATCGGTAGTCAATTGGGTGACACGATAATTCTCTGTGGATCCCAACCCTGATAACAATTCTTCAATATCATCACTTTTATAATGAAGGTAACATGTGTTTAATTCACTTGGTTCATCAGTGTAGACACTGCAGATCTCTTGATCAAAAATATCTGAGCTTGCCATTGTGGATACCGGGGTAGGGTCCAGTTTCTTCGGTTTCCTTCTATTGAAACTAGGAACCCTTTTCAATATCTTACTAACATGGCTTGGCTTTGTCACATCAGCGGCATCGACAATATTCAATTCCAAATGATCATCACACTCTGTATCCAATTTCTCAACCCCACTCTGCTGCTGCCCCTTATTTAAATGAGAATTAGATGATTTCTTCTTCCCATGTAAACCTGATTTCCAATTCAAATAAATTGAATTCTTCCTTGATGGAGCAATAATTGGTGTTTGTTCAGCCATCATTTTTATTTAGTTTATCAATTAGCTATTATTCTCACCCAGATTCACTAGTCTTTATAAGATTAATGATATCTGGTAGCCATGAGAGGTATTGAATATGTATTCGGCGTTTGTTTTTTAAAACTAAATCTTTTGGGGGATTTTTCCCTTTTGTGTCGATGTTTATTAGAATGAAATACAGTTAAAGAAGCCGCAAGTCGGTCTTTCAAATTGATTTACAAGACAGTATACTATTATATAGATCTAGATCAGCTATATACAGTCCTACACTCTCCAATATATACTATATAGTAGATATATCCATATTATCACCTTCTCTCATACAAATCTCAGCGAAAACTTTTGAGAAAAAAATTATTCACAAGAAGAGATACAGAAGAAATAGATAGATAGATAGATAGATAGATAGATATAATGTCTAATGATGATACTAAATCATTATCACAGTCCCTGGTGAATAGATCGATAGAGTCAAGTATCAAGAGCCAATTCCATTCACAAAGATCTATAGAGAATTCACCATTCTACACGCTAAATCACTTATCAGATGACCAAGTACTAATAATAAAGAGTAATGACAACATGAAGAAGAAGATTGATCAGATCTTGAAAAGATTGCACACACAAGATGAAATCATCCTAATATCGCAAGCACAGAACATACAAAAGATGTTATCTATATTGGAGATAATCAAACAGAAGATCACCAACAAGGAGAACATAATACTAAATGGACAAGAGATACAATTGAAGTACGATAAATACGTTCAATATAACAAACTCGACTCTGTCAAGTCTAAATATAATCCGAATTATAAACCAGTACAGAGATCAGCATCCCAAGACACAGATTTGAAACCGTTAAGAGATGAAGATAGTTTTACAGAAGCTCATTTAAAAGAATTAGGCATATCACAAGACAAAATCTACAAAATACCCATCCTTTACATATACCTCAAATGCTGTCGCACCATCACCAAAGACGATACCTACATCAACCAGGGCTGGTCATTCCAGTCTACCTAGCTCTGTATAGACACTGTATAATTCCCAATAAAAGAACTCTCTAGAACAAATTTGAGCAATGAAAAACAAATTTCTAATTGATAATTCAAGATATTGACAAGATATTCATAGAAGATACAAGTTATACAGCTATAGAGATGTCAGATTCAGATATCGAGTTACAATTGGATCCAAATTTACAATCAATCATCAAACACGACACTTTAAAATGGATCTTTGTCGGTGGTAAAGGTGGTGTAGGTAAGACAACAACTTCATGTTCCGTGTCTATTCAACTAGCTTTGAACAACCCGAAGAAAAATTACTTGATGATCTCCACCGACCCTGCTCATAACTTATCCGATGCCTTTTGTCAGAAATTCGGCAAGGATGCAAGACTCGTCGATGGTATACCAAATTTATCATGTATGGAAATTGACCCTAACGCCGCCATGGAAGATTTACAAAATCAGCAATTATTAGCTAATTCTGACCCTAATGATCCTATGAAATCGATGATGGGTGAAATGACCGCTTCAATTCCAGGTATCGACGAAGCACTTTCATTCATGGAAGTGTTAAAACATATCAAATCTCAATCAGACGAGACATCAAAGGAGATCAAATACGATACAATCATATTTGACACTGCACCTACGGGACATACATTAAGATTCTTACAATTACCCTCCACATTGGAGAAATTATTAGGTAAATTCAATGAACTCAGTGGCAGATTAGGACCAATGCTTGGATCATTAATGGGTGGATCAGGACAACAAGAGATGTTCTCCAAATTGAAAGAGATTCAAAAAAGCGTCACCGAAGTGAATACCCAATTCCAAAACCCCGAGCTAACCACATTCATCTGTGTCTGTATATCAGAATTCTTATCACTTTACGAAACTGAAAGATTAATTCAAGAATTAATCTCATACAACATGGACGTCAACTCTATCGTTATCAACCAATTATTATTCGCTGACGGCGACAACGAATGTAAGAGATGCAAGGCCCGTTGGCTCATGCAGAAGAAATACTTGAACCAAATGGATGAATTATATGAAGATTATCATTTAGTTAAGATGCCCTTATTAGGTATGGAAATAAGAGGTGTTGATAATTTGAAAAAATTTTCAAAATTCTTAATTAACCAATACGATCCAACCAGGGATGGTGAACTTGTGTTCTCATTAGAAGAGAAATGAAATCTTATAGGTAATTTGTATATTGTATAATTTATAAATAATTAATGTGATATTTCAAAAAATTTCATAAACGCGAATCAACCTTCTCGTATACATTAAATAATATATCAATTCAGTTGAAGGATGAGTCTATTGGACCAATTCACCACCGTGGAACTCCACAAAGAGGGAATCTTACTCACAAGACAACAACACACACAGTTCCTCCATTTCCCCACCGAACCTATAGAGAACAAGTTCAATATCACCAATGACACGACAAATCTTGATGAGCCAATGTACACTATCCAACTACCACTGATCATAGGGATATTGAAAATACAATTCGGGTACTTGATATGTGTCTCAGAGATCGATACACCGGTGTCAATTGCCAATTTGCAAATAAATAAAGTCACTGGATCGGTATTAATACCATTACAATTCGATACAGCTCTAGAGTGGTTTCAAAATTGGATTAACGATGATCTGCCACGTAGTAAGAGCTCATTGAGTACCAGCAACACACGGACATCACTGCACACTGTGGAAGAGCCAGCAACTATAGCGACAAAGAATATCGAAGATATCTTATTCACTAATGTCGGTATACTCACCCAATCTATAAAATCTACTCCATTACTAGGATTAAACAATTACCAGAAAATAACTGACCCCTCCGTGGACGAAAACGAGTTATTCGACGTCAACCGCGACTTGAGCGATACAGAGGAATCAAATGAATCAATCAAGTTAGATAACAGAAATGTATCCAACTCGATAAAATCAGTTAATTATAATCACATTTCACCTGTATTTATAAAGAGAATTTTGAAAAATGTGTTAAGTTACTTCGACAGAAGTGGTTTTTACTTCAGTTATGATATCAACATCTTTGGCCCCTTACAGTATTCAAATGGCCATTTCTCACCGTTATTAGTCGATACGATATCTGATTTCAAAGATTGTAATTTCTTCTGGAACAAGGACTTATTAACCGATTTCACTAAAGTTCACCAAGACGGCGACTCGTTGATTGCGATACCGATGATCCAAGGTTTCGTTGATAGTATCGAGATCAACAATATAATGACCCAAGATGAATTCAACGCGATGGAGAAACCTGAATCGGTGAAACCAAAGGCATTCGATTTCACTAGTGAATGGAATAAATTCACAACAGATTTCAAGACAGCTTTTAATATTCCCCTTGAAGAAGCTGTGACAGAACCCGCTAAGACCAAAGATAATGGAAACCATGGCACAATATTAATGATCTCTAAAAGAAGTAATAAGAGATGTGGTGTCCGATACTTGAGACGTGGCATAGACGATGACGGCAACGTTGCCAATTTCGTTCAAACGAGTCAAATGTTCATCTACGAAGACATATTCACCAATTACGATGTCATTCGTGGCTCTATCCCCTTGTTCTTCGAACAGGATCCATCAAAATTACAACCGGAACCTAGGTTGACTCGATCAGTGGCTCAATGTGAAGAACTGTTAGTTAGACATTACGCAAATTTGAACAGGCATTACCATGACGTGACCACGGTGTCACTAGTGGAGAAGAAGAAAAGAGAGAAGAATATCGGGCAGACATTCGAGAAACTTGTAGTTGATAACGGCTTGAAATTTACATGGTTTGATTTTCATGATATTTGCAGTAATATGAAATTTGAAAATATTAACTACTTATTAGAATATCAAGTATCTAATACCAATAATACAGTATTGCAACAATTAGAAGAATACAAATGGTACTCAACGGATCAAACCCAACGGGGGATATTCCGGATAAATTGTATTGACTGTCTCGACAGGACCAACATCATTTGTAAATTTCTCAATGAGAAAATATTGAATAAGCAACTAGATCAATTGCAATTACAAATTCTGGACCCCAGTTTCGAATACAAATTCTCCAACTTGTGGGCCAACAACGGTGACACGATCTCACAACAGTACTGCTCCACTAACGCCATGAAGGGTGATTTCACAAGAACTAATAAGAGAAATTACAAAGGCCTATTCAATGATGCGATACTAAGTCTCACCCGCTACTACTACAATTCCGTGACAGATTTCTTTAACCAGTTCATCATCGATTACTTGCTATACCACAACAAGAACGATGTAAATTTCTTAGAAAATTTCGAAAGCTTGATGGACAATTTCGACCCCAATTCGCACAATTCACAAAATTTACAACGGAAATTGATAATGACCAATATCTTGAAAATATTCGCCCAAGAGCAAGTCATGGGCAGTTGGTGGGTGAAAAGCAGTTTCTCTTTAAATAAGTACAAGAGAGACCAGTTTAGTTTACAATTACCAAAGAATGAATTATTAGATTGCATATTGATCATTTCAAAAGAGCACATGTTATTAACTTATGTGGACTTGGATAATAACAAATTAACGTATTATAAGATCCCCAGTGACTCAGTGTCGGTGTTACAATACGGTCACTTCTTCTCATCAATTTACACCTCGAATGACAAGAGTCCACAAAAGAATATCGGTCTCAAGATTGAATTCAACAAGTACACGAAATTCACCAACAGCATCGTCACAGACTTCACAGATGACACACTAACGATGACACTCGCCGAGAACGACCTCAAGCAAGAATTATCAAATGAAATTACAACCACAACGACAAACTCTCATGTAAAATTCCTCGCTATAAAATTCGATAATTTACCATATACAGACTGTCAAAAGGCGATAAGACTCATCTCCAAAATATGTTACCGTGCCCAGCTCTCCAAAGAAGACTTAGTCAATTTCGAAGACGCCAAGAAGACGAGTTCAATAGTGGGTAATATAGATCATCAAGTGAAGAAATTCATTTGGGGGTAATTTATATAATATATACAAGTAATAAATCATGTCGATCTCAAAGCACTAACGACGTCGTCAGTAACTTTACCAACTCTATAGGTCTTCTTAACAGTATCGAAATAATCAGTCAAATCTGTCTTTGCATCATCGAATAAAACTAATTTTCTCAGTACAGCGACATCACTTTCAAATTTAATAGCTTCTTGAAGATTATTTGGGAAATTCTTCAAGACATATTTCGTGTCTTCGTTACCGCTCTCCCGTAACTGCTCCAACTTCAATCTCATCAATTTGGAGAAGATACCTTTACTCAATCTATTATCGAATTGATAACCATTATCAGATCCTACAAGATGAGTCTCTAACAAGGCACCATACCTTTCATAATGATTTTTCAATTCATCCTCAATAACATCATTCAAATCCACGACATTAACCAAGCTCTCACCACCTAATTTCTCCACCAATTGACCCAACTCTTTCTCCTTAGGTGTTGGGACAAAATAAATCTCCGTTGTAGGCTTAAATAGCCAAACTTTCCTCTTTATACTATTCATATACTGCTCCCACTCCTGGTCAGTAAAAGTGTTCTTCCTCTTCAACATCGACTGAGTAGAATCCTGCTCATCAACTTTATGCACAACAACGACAAATATCCCAGTAGCCAATAATGACACCACCAGGAAATTCAGCAGACTGAAACCTTGATCTCTCTTCGGCCCGGAGCTGTAAAACCTGTATGGCGCTTTCACACTTCTCAACCCGATACTCCGCACCACACTCTGACTCTGAACAAACCCACGACGTAACATCTCTCCTGTA
Source organism: Nakazawaea wickerhamii (assembly GCA_030567635.1). NCBI lineage: Eukaryota > Fungi > Ascomycota > Pichiomycetes > Alaninales > Pachysolenaceae > Nakazawaea > Nakazawaea wickerhamii. The sequence goes on from JAJLSR010000019.1 coordinate 57,779, forward strand.
TATATCTCTGTATCTCTTTGAATTTCTAAATGAGAAAAATCAACGAAAAAAAAATTTCAACCTTGAAAGTAAAGGTATAAAGAGATATTGATACAGATATAGAGTATACAATGTCCTTAGTCAAGTTAGCACACGTGTGTTCTCATCTCCAGAATTGCACAAGGGTCACATTACCACTAGCACACATCCCACTCACTCGATTGCATTTACAAATCTCACTCGGCTTATACAAACATGGATTCATATCTTCGATACAAAGAGGTTCCATCGCTGGGCCAGACTCCGTGCCAACTGAAGTGACACCAGACAATATCGCTACGAGAAGGTTATGGCTCGGCTTGAAATACAAAGATTCGAAATCCGTATTGAGAAAGATGTCATTGGTCTCAAAGCCAAATAGAAGATTATACTTGAATGAAGAACAATTAAAGGCCTTAGCGAGTGGGTTAAAAGTTCGATTAATCGACCCTTTACAACCGGGTGAAGTCATGTTCATCAAGGTAGGAGACGATATAGTAGAGTTACAAGACGCCGCTAGAAGAGGTTTAAAAGGTGAAGTCCTTTGTAGAGCTCGTTAATGTATATAGTTTAAGAAAAATTTCATATTAATTTGATCTTGTATTGGATGAAGTAATGTCACGTCGTGGTAATGATATTTTAAGCCTATTGGGGGGACTGAAAATAACAAAGTCCAAGTCCAAGTCCATAAACCCTAAGCTGAACCCTATACAGAAACCCACACAGAAATCACATAAAACACACGATTCACTATATGATAATTGGGTAATTTGTGGTACTCATTTACTGTACCACACCCCAACCACATGGCCCACACTCTCGAAGCCAATCAAAATAGCATCATTCGACCTTGACGGAACAGTGATACGTACTATATCTGGTCAGAAATTTGCTCGTCATTCACAAGATTGGCAATGGTTTAATGATGTTACTAAAGATAAGATATTGCAATACCAATTACAAGGTTACCTAGTGGTGATTTTCACAAATCAAGGTGCCGTCGTAGCGAAGAAACAACAGAAATCGTTCATTAACTTTGTGACGAAATTGAATCTGATTAAAGGAGAGTTAGGTGATTCATTAGTGTTTCTGGCTCCAAAGAGACCTGCAAGTAAAGGTGATAGGTCAACAGAAGATGAACATAATTTATACAGGAAACCCGCTTTAGGCATGTGGGAGCAATTGATAAGACTTATTCAAGCTAATTCAGATAGCGATATAGATTTAGAGAATAGTTTCTATTGTGGTGATGCCGCTGGTAGAGAATCAGATTTTAATGATTCTGATAAAGAATTTGCTAAAAATATTGGTATTAATTTTTATACCCCTGAAGAGTTGTTTAAATGATTGTATATATAGCTATATCATCTCTATATCATATATCTAGATCATCTACATCGTCTAAATCGTCTATATAACTCTCATATCTCTGTAATTCTCATATAAAATAAACGCGAATGAAAAAGACAACAATTAACAAATCACAATTAATTAACAATGTCAGATACAGAAGAGACAGAATTATCAAAGGAAGAGAGATTAGAATTGGCCAAGAAGAAAGTGAGTCATGTGTGAGATACATCTAAATAATTATATATTAACATAGAGCGTAGTTCGAAGAGTTAAAGAAGAAGAATAAGAAGAAGAATAAGAAACTGAAAAAACTGAAAAAAGATGATGCTGATGAGAAGGAGCTGGAATTGGAGGAAGATGAAGATGAGAAAGTTGATGAGGCACTGAGTAAAGAGGAGGAGACTGGAGAGACAGAAACTCTGGTTTCAGAAGAGAAACTGACTACAGATGAACCAGTTGAAGAAGAGAAGCTGGATACAGTTGAACTGACTCCAGTTGAGAGTTCAGACACTCCAGCTGAATCAGCTGAGCTGTCCACAGAAGAACCAGAAGAAAACACATCAAGTCCAATCACTTCAATAAAAGAAGAGAAAGTTCAAACATGGTTAGATGAAATTCAAGAACCTGTACCTGAACTGGATGTACCTGAGTCAACTACAGAGTCTAAAATACCAGTATCAGATTCAACTCCACTGTCCACTGACGTGGACAGTTCCGTCGATATCATACAGAGACAACTGAAAGAGATCACTCTTCTCAAAGAAGAAATAACAGATTTAAGAATGAATAAATTTGAATTACTAGACAAAATCGAATCATTAGAATCCACAATAAAACGTCTTAACAACAAGCTCAATTCCAAAAAAATTGATCAACCATTATACCAATCAGATTATAATAGTGAATTATCGTTATCACCAGTCCCAACACAACAAACACCTACATTCATCAAGACCCCCTCATTCCAGAATTTCGGCAACAACTACACCGAGTCCAGTGGTGACTTGCGTGATAGGCTCTTGAGATGGAAAGACTGGCAATTGGATATGCGTAGTTGGAGATCCAAAGCTGGTGGACCCATCATTGAGATATAAATAGTCGTGTACCGCTCAATAAAGTTTTTGTAAAAATTTTTTGTTTTGTTCAATTTATAAGAGTGAGAGTAAGAGATATAAGTGTGTAAGAGATATAAGAGACTATAACGATGAGACCACTTATGTTAAAAGGGCATGAGCGTTCCTTGACACAAGTCAAGTTCAACAGAGAAGGTGACTTGTTATTTTCAGTGTCAAAGGATTCTGCTGCTTCTGTATGGTACTCATTTAACGGTGAAAGACTTGGTACTTTTGAAGGTCACAAGGGTACAATTTGGTCTATTGACGTTGATCGTAAGACTGAACTTTCAGTAACTGGGTCAGCAGATTTCAGTGTCAAGTTGTGGAAAGTGGAAACTGGTGAATGTGTAAAGACTTGGTCTACACTGTCTCCAGTGAGATGGGTACAATTTTCACCAGATGATTCCAAGATCTTGGTGTTAACAGATCAAGTAATGCAAGAAATTGGTTGTATATCAATTTTTGAAATCAACCACACAGAGATTCAACAACAACTGGAAAAACCAATTTTACAAATATACACTCAAGAAGGTTTGGATAAAGTTACATGTGCAGGTTGGTCATATCTGGGTAAATACATTATAGGTGGACATTCAGATGGATCGATATCCAAATTTGACTCCACCACTGGTGAACTCTTGAAAACCGTCAAGGTCCACGATTTAACCGTGACAGATATCCAATTCTCAGATGACAAGACATATTTCATCACATCATCAAAGGATAAGACTGCATGTATCTTAGACGTGGAAAACTTGGAAATTTTCAAAAATTTCGAAGCTGATGCACCTATGAACTCCGCATGTATCACACCAGTGAAAAATTTCGTCATCTTAGGTGGTGGTCAAGACGCTAGGGACGTCACTACAACATCATCACAACAGGGTAAATTTGAAGCAAGATTTTATCATAAATTATTCGAAGACGAAATCGGTAGAGTTAAGGGACATTTTGGGCCTTTGAATTACGTCGCCATCCATCCAAAGGGTACCATGTACCTGTCAGGTGGTGAAGATGGGTATATAAGATTACATCAATTCGATAAATCATATTTCGATTTTAAATATGATGTCGAAAAGACCGCGGAAGCTACAAGTGTTTCTCATTCTATTCAAATCTAATCCAGTTTTATAGTTAATATATCTTTTCTATGTAAAATTAAATTTGTATTCTATTAACATCGTTATTGTATCATTTATTTAGCAGCTTCAGCAGCTGCTTTCTTCTTTGCAATTTTCTCTTGTAATTGCTTAGCCTGCTCTTCTTTCCTCTTTTTAGGATCTCCTTCTTGCTTATTCTTGCCTTTCTCCCCTTTCTTCAGCGCCTTCAGCCTAGCCATCTCTCTTTGATTACCTCTTGTCATCTTTGTATATTATCCACTTGTACCATATCACAATAAATCATGAGAAATGATAATTAAAAATTAAAAATTCTATAAAATTCTGTCCTATGACTACTGTATTGGGTAAGTATTACTATATATGGTCATACTTAGTTCTTGGTACTACTAAATCCCAGAAATCCCATCATCTTTGTCATATCAGTATCCGTATCAGTCACAGCTTCTTTCAGCTTCACTCTCCTCTTCTCCTTCTTCAATTTCCTCTTTTGTATCATCTTTGCATCAAATTCTCTTTTCAATTCAATTCTCTTATTTAAATCGAATGACTGATCTGTCTCCAACAATTTCTTCAATTTCAGCAGTGCCACTTTCTCAAGATGATCCTTGACCATCTCCAACGTGACTTCTTTATTATCAACATAATCCACATTAGCATTACTAAAATGTTGTTTAGAATTCAAATGATCGACTAATTCTAAATCATTCTTAAAAGTTAAATCACAATATTCACAATAAAATCCAATACCTTTCCCACGTTTCCCCGTCTGTGCACTCTGGTCTTGTGACACTAACGTGGTACTCATATTTTTCACCTTACGGAACTGTTCTTCCCTATTCTGATGGAAATCATATTTTGATACTTTTGTGGTACTAACTGTATCCTTCTGAGATAATCTATCTCTGGCTTTTTGCAGGTACTCTTCTTTATCCCATGTCTTCCTCCCAAATGACTCCTTCTTTCCCCCTGACATCGATATATACCTATCATATATCTATCACATAAATGAATAAATTTCAATAAAAAATAAATTTTGAAAAAATTACAAATTCAAAGATCATAAAGAAACATACAATGAACTCGTTAAACACAGGTCCAGACACCAGATCATGGTCTCAAATGACCCCTGAAGAGCAAGCCGAAGCCGGCGCCAAGGTGATGATCGAATACATGCAATCATGCCCCGGTAAGACGGTGTTGAGTGGAGTAACAGGGTTTCTGCTCGGTGGATTTTTCGGTTTATTCATGGCCTCGATGGCTTATGAAGTCCCCGTTGGGTCACCACTTCTGGGGCAAGCGGCACATATTAGTGATTTGCCATGGAGACAACAACTGAAATTACAATTTGCAGATTTAGGTAAGAAATCATGGTCAAGTGCTAAGAATTTTGGTTATATTGGTGCAATTTTCACAGCTGTTGAATGCAGTATCGAAACTGTACGTGCTAAGAATGATATCTATAACGGTGCCGCCGCTGGATGTGTCACCGGTGGCGGATTACTGATCAGTGGTGGGCCGCAACTGGCTCTTATCGGTTGTGCAGGTTTCGCTGCTTTCTCTACTCTGATCGATTTATATATGAGATCTGAAGATGGTAAACCACCTAAAAATGATTATGATGATTAATGAATTTATATAATAAAGAATGTATCTATTTACCAACAAGTCTTAGTAACGTATAAATGACACCTCCAATAAATCTGAAAATTGCCATAAATGCAACAAGCCATAATATAACAGTTAAGAAAATTTGTGAATTCTCCGATGCGACACCACTATCGTCAGTGGTTGTGGTACTTGATCCAGTTAACTGATTTATCCCACCGGTTTCTAACACGATAGCGATAAGTGCGAAATTAGAAACCATCCAAAATAAGACAGTCATCGATCTTATAAATGCATAATAATCCTTCTCCTTCTCTTCAGGATCAGGTTTAGATTCACTAGTTTCATTAGGTTGTAACAAGATATTGATTTGTCTCGTATAACCTTCGTCGACTTCTTCATTAGTCGTAGGGATCTCAATATAAAATTTCCCCTCCGTCGATGACTGCTTAGCGACACCTAAATCCATCTTTGTCCCAGTATCACCTTTTGTTCCCCATGAAATATCATGAATGTTACAGAAAGCATATATATTCAAAACGTTAATATATGCAGGTGACAACAAGATGTATTGAATAAACGAAGTGAACATATGCCATGGATCGAAAAACAATAGTGAACCAATTAAATATAACAGATACGTCGACACTGTGGCGACAATTAAATCTCTAAATCTTTCAGTCTTTATCAGTTCCAAAAACGAGAAAGTACCACCATTATCTGATATGATCTGTCTCACTGCATAGACAGACATATATATCGACGCGAATATCATATACGCCATCAATATCGCAAAGAACCAAACGATGACAATATAAAATCTCTTTGTCCCCTGTGGCTTATTACCAAACGACAACACAAACGTTGTCACAATAGACAGTAAATATAACCACAAAAACAAAACAGACAAGATATTACCCACTCGTTCCATCTGCAATGCTGGGTCACTTAACCCAACAGTCAAGATCCTGAACACTAAGAAATACGAACCGAGGGAAAACCAACTAACTAATAAATTCAACAACTGATAAACGAACTGCACATGGAAGAAGAATTTTCTCATCATTGAATGTGATGACCCCCAAATATTGAAAAAATGAACCAGAGAATAAATCAGTGCGAAAAAAGACCCATTAAGCCATCTTCTTCTCTGTAAGATAAACTCGGGTAATTGTTCAGGAACATCGGTCTTAGCGCTGGCCAGTTTAACGTATTTCAAAACCCAATTACAACCTCTCTTCGCTACCAATTCAAAACACAATATCCTATCTTCTGCCAAATACATATTCGCAGTAAACAATCCGGCATCACTGTTATGCAATGTTTCACCTTTGAAATACGACAGCAATGGTCCTACACCATTAACGTCATTCTGCAATGCGACATAACGATAAGCACTAAAAGCACCCGGCAAGACACTCACAAACCCAAAGACACTTTCCATCGGCTTGTCCAATATATTAGAAATCTTGTACTCGAAATTCTGTGCATACACAATAGGTCTACGCACCATCTCGTACAACATCTTATGAAACTTTGGGTCTAACATGGCTTTAATCTCCCCACACGCACCAGCGACGCTGGGATCCTTGTCGAACAGTTTCCAAAGATGGTATATCGAGTCACCCGATGGCTGTGTACCTGCGTCTAAAAGAATCACAACGTTAGGGTTCAATATTGGGGCAAAAGCTTGGAAACACCATCTATGCGAATTAATCTTCTTCAGATTCTTCTCCTTTAAGCAAAACAATAACTGCACAGGGACAGTTTTCTGTGTTGTTAATTTAACTTGCCCGTCTTTCACCTTAGATATCCCCACCATTGTCGTATACTCATAAATATGACCCACGACCTCTTTGTCATTAACCATATTCTTAGCAAACCCCTCCTGGTACACCCCTAAGGCTGCCAATAACAGTTGCGACCGTGGGTTGATCTTGGTACGTCCATCACTCACTATACAAACAACAATTTTCTTCCATGCATCTTTCCCCCACGTTTTACTACGTGACTTCGAGCACAAGTATTTAATATTCTTGAAAACACCCTGCAACGTCCTCAGAAGTAAGACGTCATCTTCGTTATACATCGTCACCACGATCATTATCTCTGTCTCCCTAGGCTGGAAATAACATAACTGTCTCAATGTGAATTTCAGATTACTGAAATCCTTCGGGTCACATGTCGCGGCTTGGTACCTCATATACCCGAACTCCCTATCCTGCGAGGTCACAGGGTTAGGATATTTCGAAAGTAACTGCTGCGAGACTTCACAATCCAAAATCAAATTCCCATCGATCATCTTAACTTTAATCCCCTTTGTCGATTTGGACCTCCGTGGCACATCACCCTCCGGTGGCACCTCGGTATCATCACCGAATTTCGGCTGCTCATAATACTCATCCAATATAGATGACGAGGCATCGTACCGTTGACTCTTCTCCGACACGTCACTGGACTCAAACGAGGGCTCATCATCCTCCTGTGGTCCGTAAGCGTTGATCTCATACGCGTCACCAGTCACTGGGAAAGGGGTGAAGTCTGTGTCGATGTTATCCTCCTGGTCATCAATCGCATACGGTTCGAATAAATTCGTATAATACCCCTGCTGAGCAGGATACTGCTGCTGCTGTTGCTGTTGCTGTTGTGGTTGTTGAATAAAGGGAATATTGGAATTACTCAAATTCGCAGCGTCACTAATATCGTTCATCAGGTACATGTTATTATACGGATCTTCCTCGATCTCATTTATCGAAGGAGCATACTCCGTCTCAGGGTACGCCAAAGGAGTCTTTCTCGGGTACCTCAACGTGGAACTCGACCTGTTCACACCCAGCAAGGGTGAGTAAAAATCCTGGTCCTCGACACTCGTCGCATAGTACTCCTGATCCTGCACGTTCTCCCTCGGCGTATACATCTCTGTGTTCAGGTACCCGTACAGACCACTCTCCGTTGGCGTGTACAGCGTGTTACTGCTATGAAACGGGTCACCATCCTGCAAAGGAGCACTCGACGACGATCTCCTATAAGTGTTGGTCAATGGCCTAATCGGTGAATGTTGTTGCCTCGGTGGAGATTTCCGACGTCTTTGCAATGGTTTCTCGGGGGATGATAAATTGGGTACTGATCCTTGATACTCTGAAACGTTTATATCAGGCACTTGCACCGCTGGTGGTTGTGATGAGTTCAGATACTCTTGCTGGTAACTCTCGTGCAGCAGTGGGTAACTTCTGATCTCATAGGGTCTTAATTGATTATTTTGATCCATTGAATAATCTATGCTTTGTTCATCATCATTAGGGTTACTATAATAAGGTGAATTTTGATAATCATTGTCATTTGGGTAACTCATTGTAGAACTAAGCCAATACCTTTTATTGTAATCCCACCACCTCAATCTTTATATCTTGAGTAATTTCCAAAAGATATGAACCGAATCGATAAACAAGCGCGTCAGTAAAGATATAAAAATAGAATCACATACACTGCCCCAATTAGTTCATACCGAAGATGATACACTACCCATCTCAGCCTCTACTATACAGCATACAGGTAGGTCATTCAATTTCACTTAGTGTACTTTAGTGTACTAAGACAGTCATTATAGTCACTTACATTACAAATCACTTACAAATCAGTTACAGTATGATATCAATTGAAGTTATTTTATTATATTATATAGATATAATTTATTCTTCTTCTTCAATATTACCCTTTTCAGAAACATAAATACCATCTAAGAATTTTCTAATATCCTTATTTCTAACTCTACAAATTTGTTGAACATCGGCACAAGTTTGTGAAACATTTTCCAAAGAATTACCTGAGAAGATCAATTCATCCTTTTGAGCAGTTGATAACTCAGGTGTAACACCTTCTAAGATCTTGACTAATCTAACTTGCTTATCACCTAAGAAATTTCTAATTTCAACGTATTTACCATCTTCTTTGTCAACGAAATTAACATTGATTGGGAAATGCGCATAAACTAATCTCATCTTATATTTGTAACCCTTGGTGACACCAGTGATTAAGTTAGAGATCAAAGATTTGACGGTTCTTAAAGCGGCAACATGTTTTCTGTCACCATGGTGAACAGTAATCTTAATAGCCTTTGATGAAATCTTGGAGAATGTGACATCGATATGTTTTAAATCCTTTGTTAATTCACCTCTTGGTCCTTTAACTGTGATGAAACGAGCCTTGATGGCAACGGAAACACCTTCTGGAATCTCTAAGATCTGATCAGTTTGAATATACTTCATCTTTATATGTTGTAATCTTGATTGTATATAAGATATGAAGAAAAAGTAATTGTAAATGATAATTTGTGAAAAATTTGTTAACCAGAGCGGTCGTGTGTATGGTATCAATTATATCTAGTATAATAACCATATCCAGATAAAATTACCACATAGGGTAATCGAACGCACATAAAAAAAACAGTCACAAATTATCATTTACACTTTGTAAATTATTTACAAGGATGGCATAGGATAACACAATATACATCGATACAATACAGATATTACATCACTAGATCATCTGTATACTCGCATCAGTAGATCAGTCTATATCAGTCTACATCATCTATATCAAGTACAATATAGAATAAACCACTCCCTTTACTCCTCTTACCCCCTTAAATTATATAAATAAATAAATAAATAAATAAGTAAATCATTAAGGGGGTGAATGTTAAGTTAAATAGACAGACAAGTGAATACCAATACAACTATCTTATAACAAACTCATCCCTCTCAGTACTGTTCATCATAATATCAATCTCATTTCTATATATAGATATATGATAATCCCTAATCCCTTACTTCATAGATCAACCCCTTTCCACTTCCATTACATTTACATTTCCATTTCCATTAACATTTTACATTTACGTCAATTCTATAATCCCATATGATACTCAACCAATCACTACGTTCAGATATAATACAACTTACAATGAAAACAAAATATAAAACATAATTTAAATCTAAACAATTAGATATATCATCAATCAACCCAATACCAAACTTAATAAACATACCCTAAACACCAATAACACCTTATAAGATAATCTTTAACACATCAATTAAAAAGCGCAGAAATCAGTCGCAGCCTTAAATTATACTGCCTTGTATAATAAAGTATTCGCAAATCAAATACTGGCGCGCCACATATTTCGCGTCAAATCAATTCTTATTATCAAGTATAATCAACTAAGATGCTATTCATCGACAAGTACAAAATCTTCTAATTCGAATGAATTGGAATTATTAGTATTAAATGGTGCTGCAGACCTTTATCAAGACTATATAATCGATATTGAATTAAAGATATACCTGTATTTATTCACATTCGACTGAATATTTATAAGTATAGGTATATCTTAAAACAGTATCGGATTATATAAATCCTTATCATCATCACTGCTGGATGATGCATCAATTTAATACCAATATTTTCATCTTGTACTTGTTGTTCAAATGGTAATAATTCATTCATTTCATGTTTAATTTGTAAATTGATTGTAAATAAATCATTTGTTTGTTTATCTAAATCATCAAATAATGGATTTGCCAAATAGAAATCATCGTTTAATTTATTAGAATTTAATTCTAATGACAATGGTGATGTCGATGTAGAATCCACATTAGATATAGGTGGGGATAAATACATATAATCTTCATTTTTGGTATTTGTATTTGTATTTGTATTTGTCTCTTCATCCTCGTCTTCATCCTCGTCTTCATCCTCTTCATCATCCTCGTCTTCATCAGATGACATGTCAACATCGTTTTTCTTTATTGGTCTCGGTTTAGGAGTTGCCTTAGGTTTCTTACCTGATCTCTTATTTGATTCCAATAAACTTTCAGTACTCATTTTCAAAATAGGTATTTCAGGTAATGTCGATTGGAATTCTGATAAATTATCAATATTTAAAGAATTTAGATAATTTTTATATAATAAATCACGTTTTTCATATGATTTAATTAAATTATTCATATCATTAACATGATTTTCCAATAATTCAACATGCCTCCTCTTCTTTTCACGTGAAGCATGAGCAGCTCTTCTATTTCTTAAAATCCTCTCAATCCTTCTTTGCTCTTTCTCTTCTTGGGTCTTTGCACGTTTCCTTGGAGGTAACGTATTTGTTGTGGAATCTAATGTTACAGACATAGTGTATTCTATATGATATTATATGATATATCTATATGAATATCATACATTCAACAAAGAGATCAGTGGCGAAGGGAATATTTATATTATTTGAAATATGCCTCGATTGCGCCAACTTCCCCCGAGGGTGTCTCAGGACCGACGCGGAACCGGCACCTCCTCTCTAAGTCACATGACCGCTACACAGCTCTACAACATAAAACACAATGCGAGGGGCAGATCAGTTAAGTCTAGACCTTAATCCCATTTAGTACCACGCTTTAACTAATGTCAATCCCGTATCATATAATCCCCTTACACAATTACACTTTGTAGCACTTACAGTGTAAGCAGGTAACCATATGAGTAAACATAGTAACTACAACAGTGAAATACAACACCAAATTTATTAGTACAAATAAGATACAAATACAAGTCACGAATCAAATTTAAGGCGTTACTATGAGCACACACCTGTACTATACAGTATACAACAACGTACCATATACAGTATATTCTATACAATACTATACTATACAGCATACAACGTACCATATACAGCATAGTACTATACCATTTATGGTATAGTATACACTATATAGTACATGGGACAAATGATTTACAAATATTAAATGATAGTGATTTCTTTTTAATGTAATTATAATGATCAGTACAACATTACGATAAAACCGTGATTTTATCAAATTAAGTAATCACTGTAAATCATAGATCTATATGTTATAGATATAGATATCTATTTATGTCCCATACTATATATGATACTCTATATGATACTCTACAAGTACTAATACTATATAATATTATACATACCGGGATTTGCTTATTTTAATTAAGTTAAGTCTTGTCCTTATTCAACCTGTATATGAAATACTATACATTGATCAATATGGATTTGTATATCACACTACATCTCTATGGTGTACTCTATACCATACCGTAATCTATATTCAAATCATATAAGTAAATGATATGATATGATATAATCTAATCTAATCTATACAATACAATACGATCAATATGATACAATATGATACAATACGGTAAAACAACCCAATACAATACAATACAAGATATATAAATCATACGGCTACAGCCGCAATTTTATTATCTATCCTTATCATACTGTATCTATATCACTCATTAATCTATCTATATAATCGATCAATATCTCATATCTTACGCCTCGTTTCTTATACTCATATCAGTAGATAGTTTCAGATAAAATAAGACAACACAATGGAGAAGGATCAAATAGAATACACGATACACTCCCATTACTCAAATCAAGCTAACGATTTCTCATCACCCCATCAATCAAGTGAAGAAAATAAACAAGATATCATATTATTACAACAGGGATATGAACCGCAATTACACCGCAACTTTTCGTTCTGGTCCCTCCTCGGCATAGCATTCGGACTCACCAATTCATGGCTAGGCATTGCTGGCTCCATGGGTGAGACATTACAAAGTGGAGGCCCCATCATGGTCATCTACGGCATCCTCCTGGCTTTGATCTTCGTCATCCCCGTGGGGGTAACACTTTCAGAGTTCGTTTCGATGTATCCTAACTCAGGTGGTCAATTTTACTGGACGTTACAACTAGCTCCCATCACTAAACTGAGATTCTTACTGTTTATCACAGGTAATCTAAGTTGCATAGGTGCGATTTTCACTTGCTCTTCAATTTCTTTAACTACACTGCAAACAATTATACTGTGTTACCAATTATCTCACCCAGATTTCCAATCACAACCTTGGCACGTCTACGTATGTTGTCTATTAATAGTCATCTTCATCTCCGGTTTCAACTGTTTCAATAAACCATTACCGTACATCACCATCACACTGCTCATAATGAGTCTCACCACTTTCTTCATCCTGATCATCACTTGCCTCGCAGTAAGTCACGGCCAATACCAAAATGCGTCTTTCGTATTCACCGACCCGATCAACGTCGACAATTCCATGCTCGGTATCACATTTCTCGTCAGTTTAACACTGCCCACATGGGCACTAGCCGGTTTAGACCTGGCAACTCACATGTCAGAAGAATTACCGGACCCTGCACGAACCATCCCTAAACTGATCCTCTCGACAATCTGCATCGGAGGCCTCACTTCGTTCATATTCAGTATCTCACTATTTTTCTGTATCAGAGACGTGCAATCCGTGATGTCAGCACCGGTACCACTATTGGAAATCATCTATCAACTGTTAAATTACAATTTACACGGTCTGTTACTGGTTCAAAGCTTAGCTATCGTCACTGCCATCTTCTGTAACATCACAGCTAACACATGGCAACTGCGAATAATATGGTCTTTCGCTCGTGATAATGGCCTTTGGGGCAGCTCATGGTGGAAACAAATTAACTCTAGGTCACAGTTACCTATCAAAGCGCACTTGTTTGGTAATTTCTTAGTATTACTCATATCACTAGTATACCTTGGATCAAGTAACGCATATAACTCCATCATCACGGCGTCATTAGAGATCTTATACATATCATACGTGATCCCTACAATATGTTTACTCCATAGAAAGAGATCAAATATCCAACATGGTCCATTTTGGCTTAACAATATAGGTTTAATTTGCAATTACTTGACATGTTTTTGGACTGCATTTTGCTTAATTTTCTTCAGCTTCCCCTATGAATTACCACTGACCAGTGGTAACATGAATTACGTTAGTGTCGTGTACCTGGTATGTCTCATATACATCTTAATTGACTGGTATATACGTGGTTCTAAAAAATTTAAAAATTTAATCAGCGGAGAATAAATAATCTTATATCATATCGCCGATTTCTCATATATAAATCGCCGAATTTTACCCATTGGTAAATTGTGAACTTGGTTATTATGTAATTTAATAACAAATTGCCGTACTGTTGCAAAGGGATTCCTAATCGGGAATTTTGAAGGCGAATTTTTTTGCGCCAGATTTTCGCCAGGGCAAGTTTCATGTACGTTATATCACATCATCTATTGATGATAAACAACTACACTATATAGTATTGACCAGATATCGATATATAGACTACTCTACCATATACAATTCCACCCTCTTATCCCATATATCACATAATATACCCTGTATGACATACGAAAATTCAGAGACAATAGAGATAACTCACTGGGTCGTGCACCGATAGTCAAATCCCACGTCTTGCCTCTTCCCCCTCTGCCCCTTCTTATCTCAAATTAAACATTTATCTCAATTTCTCATTTCACATCTTACATGTCATTACTTCAATTAAATTGAAAAATTTTTCATCTTTATCATTTACAATTGTAATCTCTTGGTGTGATTATGATTATACAAATTATATAAATTGACCTCAATATATCATATTTAACTCAATTCAACATCTATACAAAAAACAATACAAACATATCATGGTTCAAATAATTCCATTACCACAAGGTGCTGGTTACGCTGTCGTTGTCGGTTTAGGTGCAGTTTTCGCCCTGGTGATGATGGTCATCACCTATGTCTTGCGTAGGTACCAGCGTGAGATCGTCACCGCAGAGGAGTTCGCTACCGCTGGTAGGTCAGTGAAGACCGGGTTAATGTCCGCTGCCGTGGTCTCGTCATGGACTTGGGCTGCAACGTTACTTACCTCCACGACTCAGACTTACGAACACGGTGTCGCTGGTGCCTTCACCTACGCTGTCGGTGCCGCTGTGCAAATCATCCTTTTCCTGTACGTCGGTATCTCAGCAAAGAGTAAAGCTCCAGGTGCACATACTTATTTAGAAATCGTTAAAGAACGTTACGGTACATTGGGTCACTCCGTTTACATCTTCTTCGGTATCGCAACAAACATCTTAGTCACCGCAATGTTATTGACTGGAACTTCTGCAGTTGTGTCAGATTTAACCGGTATGAACACCGTCGCCGCATGTTTCTTATTACCATTAGGTGTTATCGCATACACGTTGTTCGGTGGTATTAAAGCCACTTTTGTCACCGATTATTTACACACCATCATCATCATCCTGATCTTGATGACTTTCTGGTTCGCCACTTTCACCACTAACGAAGTCTTGGGAAGTCCAGGTGCCGTTTACGATAAGTTAAGAGAACTTGCTGCTGCTAACCCTATCGAGGGTAACGCAGGTGGTGAATACGTCACTTTAAGATCTCGTGGTGGATTCATCTTCTTCGTCATCAATATCGTTGGTAATTTCGGTACCGTGTTCTTGGATAACGGTTATTTCGCCAAGATTATGCTGTGTGGTCCTAAATCTGTGCTCTCAGGTTACGTCTTAGGTGGATTAGCATGGCTCGCTATCCCATGGACCACTGCAACGACTATGGGTCTTGCTTGTCTCGCATTGGAAGACTCGCCTTCGTTCCCTACTTACCCTGACAAGATGACCACTGACGCTGTGAATGCTGGTTTAGTCTTACCTAACGCCGCATACGCGTTATTAGGTAAAGGTGGTGCCGTCGCTTCGTTACTTATGGTTTTCATGGCATGTACCTCTGCGATGTCTGCAGAGTTAGTCGCAGTGTCAAATATCTTCACTTACGATATCTACAGAACTTATGTCGATCCAAAAGCCAAGGGAACTACTTTAATTTTCATGTCACATACTTCTGTCGTGGTTTTCGGTCTTACAATGTCAGGTTTCGCTACTGGGTTATGGTACGCCAACATCTCCATGGGTTATCTTTACGAGTTAATGGGTATCATCATTTCCGCCGCCGTGTTACCAACTGTCTTGACAATCATGTGGGATAAACAAAATCTTATCGCTGCATGTTTTACACCAATTTTCTGTACTGGGTTAGCTATCATGTCATGGTTATTAGTCACTTGGAAACAAGAAGGTGAAATCACCGTCGCTGCCACGTTCGCAGATAATCCAATGTTAACAGGTAACGTTGTGGCACTTTTAAGTCCATTGATTTTTATCCCAATTTTAACTTATTCATTTGGTCCACAAAATTTTGATTGGGAAATTTTGAAAAATATAAGAAGAGTCGATGAAACTGAAGAAATCTTGAAACTGGAGAAAAGCATGGTGCAAGAAGTTGGTGATGATGAAAATCCAAGCTTAACTAATGTGAAATCGGCAACTCTTTCTATCGCTAAGGAGATCGCTACGGCTCATAGAGATGAAATCGTCGAGCTGGAAACTACGATGTTGAAGAAATCCGCCAAGCGTGCCCTGATCATCTGTTGCACTTTAACTATCTGTTTAGTCATCCTTTGGCCAATGCCAATGTACGGTACTTCATACATCTTCTCAAGAAAATTCTTCACCGGTTGGGTCGTTGTCTGTGTCATCTGGCTTTTCTTCACCCTGTTCATGGTCTGCGTGTACCCATTGGTCGAAGGTTACTACGGCATCTTCACCACGTTGAGAGGTATCTACTGGGACTTGACTGGTCAAGGTTGGAAAGTTAAGAGATGGCAAGAAGAGAATCCTGAGAAATTACATGTTGTTCAATCACAAATCAGCGCTGATGTGTTCAACGGTGACGCTCCTTTAGATGAAGTCGTCGACAACGGTAGCACTAGTGAGAAATCGTGATTCTTTATATATTTCTTTTATCTTATATCTTTATATCTAATTGTATTATTCTGTGAATGTCAGAAGTAGGTCGTGTACTCAAATATCAATCTCTTTGAACAAAAATTTTCCAAAATTTGTTTTGTAATTACATAAAGATATATACATTGTGTCAATGTTTAATTATATATTTATATAATTATTTATTATTTATTCAATTTCATTGTCATTGTCATATTCAGATTGAGAGAATTACTATAAACAATTTTCAAATTTATTGCATTCTTCGTCATATTATAAAAAAATAAGCATAATGGCATCAAAAAAATCATCAAGTAATAGCTCTAATGGATCAAGTAATGGCTCCCACGCCGGATCAAATCAATCCAACACGACAAAACCTTCATCGGCACCATCACTCATATCGAAGAAATCGAAAACCTCTCCTCCACCACAACAACAAAAGGCTTCAACACCGTCACTGACAAATACATCATCTAGTAAGACAGTGAAAAGTGGAGCATGGGCTTCGGTGATTAAAGGCACAACACCATCTCGGTCCAAATCCAAATCTCCCGTGCCAACACCACCACCACTGAAACCAGCAACACCTGTAGAGAGCCCAGTTTTGAAATCGGAACCCCCAATGACTGATAGTATACCAAATACAACCACAAAGCAAGAATATATACCAATAAATGAATTCAATTCTGAAGTGCTGTCGAATTTCTTACAAACTAGATTCAATGACCAAACGGGCAAACTTGGAAAGAAGCACTACTACAAACCAATAAATATAAATAATTGGA
This sequence comes from Nakazawaea wickerhamii, assembly GCA_030567635.1. NCBI lineage: Eukaryota > Fungi > Ascomycota > Pichiomycetes > Alaninales > Pachysolenaceae > Nakazawaea > Nakazawaea wickerhamii. The sequence continues at coordinate 75,514 of JAJLSR010000019.1, forward strand.
ACGTTAGCATTAACGGTAAAAATAAATTGAACGTTAATAACGTTCATGGTAATTTGAAAAAATTTAATTCAGATAGTATAGATATCTTAATGGAATTAAACAAGAATAGATAGTTATATAGATTCAAGGTATAAATACTTTACTATACAGTTCCACTTTACGACGACAACAAACGCAATCATTAAATCCTCTCACTATTAAGCTAACACGACAACTCTCACATATGGCTAGACACTTGCAGGGCCACAAGATGATCTCACGCGGGTTGCCCTGGCATATCACACAATCAGGTAATCCGAGATCGTCTTCGTCTGAGTCACTGCCTTCGTCCACGTCGTGATGATGAGGTTTATGTAATCGCTTCTCCATGATCAAATCGAGTAATTTATTCGATGGCTCCAAAGTGTTTGAATTGAATTTAGATCTAGTGATAACGGTATCATCATTCTTCAATAAATGTGCTCTGAGGATACGTAAATCCAACGATGACATCTCCAGTGGAGGACTCGTATCACCCACTGGTGGCTCCGTGGTGACTAACGTTAATAAATCTTCCGGTGACAGTATCAACTCTTGCAACACAGATTCATCATTCTCATCATCATCTTCACCAAATTCAGACACCAAATCTTCGCTTTCCAAATCATAATCCTCATCATCTTCCTCTTCGTCGATACTCAAATACACATCACTCACTATATCACCAACAGGCACTGAATATTCATCTTTTAAGAATTTCGGTGGCTTCTTAGTGATTAATGAAGTCAATAATTGCTTAAAATTAACAATTAATTTCTTCAAATGGTATAACCTCCTAGAATAGAGCCAATTACCATTACTGTTACCGCCAACAATTTTCAGATTCTTATCCCTCAATTCTTGTAACTCGGGCAGTACATCAACTTGGTTACCATAACCAGTGATAATCTTTGCAATAAATGAATTCTTATCTTGTAATTGATCATCTTCTAACCATGTTCTTCTACTTATCTTAACGTCAGAGATCTCCTTCACGTAACTTGACTTCCCAGCAGCGGTGATCATGAACGTACCGACATTAGTCAACGCCGTGTAGAAATCATCTGTCATAAGGATATTAATACTACTAAGATTATCAGCAATCTTACTAAATTCCAAATCCCTGAATGAACCTTTGAAAATCAGCAGTAACATGAATATCGAAACACATAACACTATAATGAAGAAAGTTAATAACTGTGGCAAGTATCCCATCACCACTATAAAAGGGAACCATAGTAATCTCCCTCTAATGAAGCTCATAAAGTAAAAATATAACACATAACTACCCACTATCGACGAAGGTATCAACCTATACCGTTGTAACTCGAACAACCCCAACACATGGATAACCATCTGATTCACTATCGCAACCATTGAGATCACCAATAACTCATACGAAGGTATCCCAGCGCTTTGCACTTCTTGAAACAGTAACGAATATTCAAATAACGTCAACCCATTCTCCACGAGTGGATCACTCCCGTTAGTCAGCGCTATGAACGTCTCTAGCACTTGCCCGATACACAAGGACATATACAACGGTTTCATTATCGAAGGTGATGGACTCAATGCTAAGTAATCCATATTATTGTTATTCAGTTGATTAAAATCAAGAAATGATTTAGTAAAATAAGGGACACCTAAGAACTTCATCTCTTTGAATTCATCAAATTTGTAATCGAAATACGATGACGATAATAAGAATCTCAGTATGGCATTACCATTTTTATCATCAAATTTTAATTTTAATGCCACCAATGCACCATATGATCCATCAAATAACAAATAAATGGCAATCAGTCTCAAGAACACACGACTCACCAAGGGTAATTTGGTCCTATTTCTCGTCATCGACGACGACGAGGCAAACACCATGATCCTATTCAAGAATATCGCCGTCGTCATACATATAGCTGCAAACGGTGAAACACAGTAACTTATCATAGACGAAGACCGCTGATTCGGAGAATCTGAGTGCTCCGATTGTTCCATGATGGCATTGCCGAACTTCTGCATGATCCTGAAGGGGAACCAGGGCGCCTTGCCCATCGCTTCCACTACACTTGCTCGCAGTGTGTCCATGATCGGTAGCAGTGGTTGTGGTAACTTGACTGTCAATTCTCAATTTCAAAAAAAATAATTCTCATACAAGATATAAAAGATATTTAAAAGATACAAGAGAGATACAAGATAGTATTAAGGAGTATCAAGTAGATAAATCACTATGTCCACATCGTTAGCAAGAACTATAAGAAACTTTTGGCGTACCGGAGTGAAAAGGTCATTGAAACAGATTGCCTCAATCAATGACACCAAGTCAGGTTATTTAGTTGGTACCGATAGGAACGGTAATAAATTTTATGAAACTGATAACCCAGAGGAAATCCATTTAAGAACCCGTTGGGTCGAATACGCTGATTTCTGGAGACCTGATATGTCTCAAGTAGAACCAGGTTGGCATTTCTGGTTGGGCTATGGAACAGATACTCCTCCTAATGCTCTTAAAGACGGTGACTCAATGAAGGCAGTGAGAGGTTACCCATTGCCGGAACATCATATGCCTAATTTGACTAGAACTGAGGGTAATTACATTCCTTATAACACTGCGAGACCAAAACATCAAGAATGGACTGCTACTGTTAGTCAAAGAGCAAGTAATTGATGAATGATGAATGATGAATGAAATTCATAATTCTTTATCGAATTACATTCTAGTTAACTCTATTAGTTGATTAATGGAATCACTCCATTCATCTTAACTCGTTGATTCCCTCAATCAACTCTATTTATTCTCAACTTATTATTTATTTATACTTATTATTTATTTATTTATTTATTTATTTATTTATTTATTTAACTATTTACTATTTACTATTTTAAATTCTTAAGTAGATCGTCTCTTACTCTTATCCTCTAGCTGTCCTCTCAATCTTTACCTCTCCAATCCTATTCTATATCTCTCATGTCTTCATATTCATATCAAATTCCAATTCTCATTTAAAAAAAACACTGAAAAAACCCAAATATTCAAAATATTCAATCAACAATGACCACAACAGAACCAACAGTGGCGCCGGAGCCTGAAATGCCAAAGAAACCGATCCTCATCTCACTTCAACCAGTGGTGGAATCGTTATTGCCCGAACTCACTACGTTAGTCGACACTCTATCATCAAATAACCAATCAACTTCAATCATCAATACTGAAATATTAAATGGTTCAATACCTAAAATAATATCACAAAGTCCATTATCTATGGATGGTGCAGATAATTATCAGAAAATTGTCTTAGAAGTGGTGATGTTACGTGTATTATCTACAGTGATTGCCCAAGCTTATGAAGATGAACTGGTTAATTATGATCAATTGTCTACCAAAGTATTTGTGATACTAGATATCGCTATTCACCTAGCTGCCATCTCTAAAGATTCAGATATAGATTTACCATTCTTAGTTATCCACAACATGGTTTTGAAAACTGACAAGACATTCATATTACAACATTTCCAAAAGAAATTCTTCTCAATGGAGTCCGAGGAGAGGAAAGATTACTTGATCAACCATTGTGGAGTCTCGTCACTGACCAAGAGACCTGGGACAGAGATCATAGACATCTACGAAGACATAACAAGGATCTTCGACTTGACTAGTGATGATAATTTGAAATTGATCGCCAATTTCAGATTATTCATCTCTGAATGTTTCAATATTGATGAAATGGCTTTAAATAATCCAAATTATAAGATAAATACCCATTTTGATGGTGATAAGGAAGTTTATCAATCGGTGAAGAAATCAGGTAATTCAAATTTCAACTTGTACGCTAAAGTAAGATACCAACTTACATACCCTGAAACGATGTTCAACGAAAGATACCTTCCAAGAGATTGCACCAATGCTATAACAGATCTATTAAACGCTATAATCGACGCTAACTCCAAGGAAAAGAATCGTACAGTGAAGAACGGACTAGAGATCCGTGCAAAGACCGATAACGAACTTGAACTTGAACAGTTAAAAGAATTACTGGAGAATTTCACATTTGCACCTTCATTAGTATTAACAGAACCTGAATTCAACGATATGTTTAAAACGAAAATCTTCAGGTACTACCTAACTATCCAAATCAGCATGCTTGTGAATCACTTGTTGAGTTACTGGGACTCAGCAGCGTTTCATAAACCATTCTTTGTGAGAACTGACGTACGTAAGACCAAAGATTTTTGTATAAATATTAAAAAGAAGTTACAAATTCATTATAAAGAATACGACGAGCATTTCTTTCACACGATGAATATCATTTGTCATGACTCAAACCATATGTGGGTGCAATGGAAGAGCAACAACTTCAAAATCGTGAAAGATACTGCCATAGAAGACGAGAGAATCAATAAAGCTAAAGAGTTAGTACTGAAGAATTCCAAAATGAGACCTAAGCATATCCCCAAGATGGGCACTAATGAGATATCAAGAATATGGAAATTAGAAACCGGTTTAAACCAATTAACCGCCAAAACTGACGAGTCTCAATTCGATAACCTTAGAGAAGAACTACAAAAACTGGAAAAGGTAATCAGCGTCATTGACGAAGACCCAGATATGTTCACTGCCTCGGAGATCGCTTACCTGAAGGGTAAAAAGGAGATGCTCACTTTCAAAGCGCTAAGACTCCACAGAGATAAAGGCAATTGGTTATCATTCTCTAACACTAATTATAAATTCGGTGTTGAAGGTTTATTTGACCCATCATTGAAAACCCAATTCGATCAAGACCAGATCCTGCTCCGCAAAACTGAATTAGAAAACGACTTGAAAATCAAAGATGAAGAAGGCGATATCGTAATGAGTATTGACTCAACCCCCAAAGTGGAAACGAAAACTGAAGAAGAAGATTTAGATTATTAACCATATATATAATTACTCCTCCAATAAAACATAACATCATAAATAATTCTATAAACTTACTCACTAGCAAATGTAGCAGCTACAATCAATGGGAACACAGTAGTGACATCAGCGTACAATTTCACAGAGTGAGCATCAGATTTAATCTTCCCCCACGAGACAGCTTCATCTGGTCTTGCACCGGCATCGGAACCATCAAACTCTTGACCAGTGTTGATGTAAACTGCCCAGTCGGCACCGTTTCTCATAAGACACGCATTGGCGATATGGTGCTTGATCAATCCACCTCCTAAGATGATCATACCGGCTCTAGTAGCCTCCATTGACATCGAGTTAATTTTCCTAATATCGGCAACAATATCAATCCTTAACTGCTTTGGTGATGCTTTAAAAGTATGGAAAAATAACATATCTCCAATGGAACCATCAGTTAACGATGGACAGAAAATTGGAATCTTGTTCTTATGTGCCCAATACAACACTGAACTCTCATCGTTGATTTCCTTACCTAATCTGTCAATCACAGTAGATGGAGTCCAAAATGGAGTCTCCGCATCGTAAGCACCTTCTTTAGAATGAGCTTCTTGCTCTTCCAACATCGTGTCCAAGATTGGCACAATCCATTCTTCAAATTTACAATAATTATCATTTGGCACTAACAAATTACCAATACGATTCATACCTTGATCTCTCAATTTGGAACCTCTCAAGTGGAAATCTCCCATAAAAGTTGGTGCTAAACACTTGATCAAATCCTCCTCGATACCACCTGCAGACGAGACAATAGCACTGACCATCTTGTGTTGTACCAAGAATCTTAAAGTATCTCTTAAACCGGAACTGATCAAATTTGATGTATAACCCATAAAGATAGTGGTCTTCTGATACCCATCTTCATCGAACTGTCCCTTCTTGTCGTGGTCTTCCAACTCGTCAATATGTTTACCTCTCCATTTCCTCATCTCATCAATGATATCACAAGACTCAGACAACGCTGAACCTTGAAATCCCATATTTTTCATACCTTTAATCAAATCCTTTGCAGTAGAATTTCTTGATTCTGGCTTTGAATAGTCAATACCTTCAACTTTAACAGCGTCATCTGGAACGGGTACCGAGGCGACAAAGACTGCCTCGTTAGCCAATCCCGGGTTAGTATTATTAGTGGTACTGGACATCTTTGTATGTTATCTATATAAAATATCACTTGATTCATCTCATTGAAAAAAAAAAAATTTTTTCATTTCACTTATCAAAATATCAAATTAACTACAATTATCGAAAATTATTATAAAGATTTTACCATTATATTAACTGTATATATATATAATATGACCATGGGGGAACTAAATCTAGAAAATGCAAATTAAAATCATTTCTCTTTTGAACCACTAGAAATCTCACTAGAAGATTGAGAAGGTATGATTTGATCTTTTGGCTTTTCCACAACGTCAGTACTGACATTTGGATTGGATTTCTCATTCTTAACTCTGTTCTTAGATTTAGGTACTCTCGCCAACCAGTAGAAGAAAATTGTGAACCCGTAATTGATGAAGATATAACAGATAAATATACCGTAATTTCTCCATCTTTCACCGTACGAAGTGTTAACACTCAGCAAGAACACATTGGTATCACTTGTCGAACAGAAACTGCAATCAGAAGTGGCATTTTCATCAAGAAGATAACCGCCGTTGTCATCAATATATGTAGACATATATTCACCACAAGTTTGATTTGGAGGCGGATTGAAAATTCTATACTCAGTATCAGAGCAAACGACATCAGTATTAGCGACACCAGTGGCGAGAAATCCTTGGACGAAATAAGTGAATGGTGAGACTCTGTACATGAAAATCCAAAATCCTGGTAATTGAGATGGTCCAGCCAAGACACCACAGAAATTTAAACCCATCATGAATAATAATGAAGCTAAATTACCAGCGTTATCATAAACTTGAATACCTGCAACACATGCTTGTCCTAAGGAAATAGAGAAAATGTAAAATGCTGTACTGAATAACCATGCTAAGGCACCACGTTCATGTAATTGAGCAGAATTTGGTGTATTATTGTACAACCCGACAGGGTAATACCAACAGAAGAATGAAAGGGTACCACATAAGAAATTCCATGGGATTTCAGCGACAATTTGTGCCAAGATGAATGCGATCCAACTAAAAGTCTTTGAAGGTCTCTCTCTAGCCTCGTATAAATCTCTTTGTGAAACATAATTTGGTAACATTTGTTGAATTAAAGTATTGAAAACCATCAAGAACATAAACACTGAAAACATTTGATTTTGAAGTCCTTGTAATGAATTATGGGCATGGAAGAATGAGAACCCATTGAAGATTGAAGTTGAGACAGTTAAGAAAATTTTGGACCAGATATATGATGGAGTTCTCCAATATTGTTCAAAGACACGCTTAGAGACGACAAAGAATTGGAATGTCAAGCTAGTAGCAAACTCCTTATGAGATTCAGGTGATTCATCAATTGGAATCTTGACTAAATCACGTTCCATCTCATCCAACTCGGTTTGTACAGCTTGACGCTCTGCAGAATTCAACCACACTTCATGATAATCTTGAGACGCGTGTGAACCTGGAGCGGCACCAATGACTTGTAACATGAACTCGGCAGGGTTACATTCATCAGGGAACTTCTCTGATCCGTGACTCTCAAAGTAATCAATCAAAGTTTGACAGCCTTCACCTAAATCACCGAAGTAAACAGTTCTACCACCTTTAGCTAAGAACAATAATCTATCGAATTCTTGCAACAAGATAGCTGAAGGTTGATGAATAGTACACAAGACAGCTTGACCATGGTCAGCTAATTTCCTCATCAATTGACAAATAGACCACGCAGTTTGCGAATCTAAACCAGATGTAGGTTCATCCAAGAATAAAAGCAATTTAGGTTTAGCTGCCATCTCAACACCAATAGTCAATCTCTTTCTTTGTTCCACGTTCAAACCTTCACCAGCGACACCAACGACTGCATCAGCGTATTTAGTCATTTCCAAGATCTTGATAACACTTTCAACATACTTATCCTTCTCAGCTTTCGATACAGAAGCGGGTTGTCTTAAATAAGCAGAAAATCTCAAGGCTTCCCTGACAGTAGAACTACTCAAATGTAAATCTTGTTGTTGAACATAACCAGTTGATCTCTGAAATGAAGAGTCTCTTAATCTACCATTGACGAACATATCTCCAGTGACGACACCCATAGTGACACGATTAGCAAGCACATCCAATAACGTTGTCTTACCAGCACCAGATGCACCCATTAACGCGGTAAGTGTACCAGGTTTAACCCAACCGTCAACACCATTCAAGATCCTCCTTGTCTCTTTCTTGATTTGCACATCATAACAGACATTACGCCAATGGAAGATATCCTTACCGCCGACTAATTCATCAATCTCCTCGTTATCTAATTCATCTTCTTCCTCCAAGATGAGTTTCTGAGCACCGCCATTCTCCAGATCAGCTGCTTGTTGCTTTCTCAATTTTTTCAAAGTAGACTGTTGGAATAAGATAACTTCACCTTTTTGCATTGATGCCTCATTATATTCAGTGAATACCAAATATACAAATAAGAAGAACACGACAAATGCAATAATAATACCGAAATTTCTCCAAATATGACTCTTATAATACCTGTAAGCGGTCTCAACATAGACTTTACCAGAGATAGTAGATTCACCAGCGACAGATCCAACAGCAGAACAGATCTTGTACGCCATTGGCACATCATCGTAATCACTACCCATTGGGACCATACTACCACAATCGAATTCAACACCATCGAACTCGTTAGCCATCAAGGCCTCGAAACAGTATCCCACTGGGTTAAGATAATTCATCCATCTTGACCAACCAAGCATAGACGATGTTGGGATAACGAAACCGGTATAAACAGTCAAAGCCAATAACAAAACAGAAGCTGGAGTCATAGCCTCTGATAAAGATGACGATGCGGCACCAATAGTTCTAAATAAATGAGACATGGATAAAAGTGACATTACATTGAAGATATAATAAATGAAAAATTGACCCGGTGTTCTTCTCAAATTAACCATGAAATAGAACACGAGATTGAATGCCACAGAAGTCAGGAATTTTGGAGGCAACTCCGTGATAATCGACAGCAACGAGTCCGCTGATGGGTGATACAATGCATACTGTTTATGTTTTTCAACAATAGGTCTAGCTTCAAATAATGCCATAATTTCTAATAATGATGAAAATGAATTGAACAATACAGCTAAGAACATAGATGCACCTCTAAAATAAAATGAACTTGAACTTTTTGGTAAATTGTAAAAAATCGATGATATGATTAAACCCATTATAGAGTTTGCGAATACTGAAAATAACGTCACTGAGGGGTCACCTTTTGTTCTCTCAATATTTCTACCCATAACCAGTTTAACTTGCATCCAATATGAGACTCTGTACGATGAGGCAGGTCTCGTATGCTTGGATTGTCTAGCGACGTGGGCTTCACGGAACTCATCGGCGATATTATGTTCCTTGACATGATCCAAATGAGAGTCAATGGCTTTGATTAACTCCAGGTACTCAGGTGAAGCTCTCCAGTACTCAGAAAATTCTAATGGTGTGTTAGGAACTTTACCCTCGAAACCAGGTTTAGGAACTCTTTCAGCAGGGTTAGTCAATGAAGTTAAGAAATCTGCAGTGGTTTGTCTTGCTGGACATGAGTATCCCATCTTTAAGAAATATCTCTTTGCCTGGTCAGCTGGTCCAAAGAAGATTTGATAACCTTCATATAACAATATAACATTATCGAACAAGTCATATGCATCTTGGGAACATTGGTAAATGGCAATTAATGGAGTAGTATCCAATATGACAGCTGAAGTTTTAAGAGCTCTAATGAATTCCAACGCCGTAGCGGCATCTAAACCTCTAGTGGCGTTATCCCAACACTGTAAAGACAGACCAGACAATGCCACCTCCGCGATGGAGACTCTCTTTCTCTCACCACCAGATACACCTCTCACTAAATCATTACCGACTTTGGTATTGAAAGTATGACTAAGACCATAAGTGGCCATATACACAGCAGCTAAGTGTTTAGAGTAATCTTTCCTGCTAACACCAGGAACTCTATTCTCTGGAGTTCTCAACTTGGCGGCAAACTCCAAGGTGTCACCTACTGTTAAATGAGCAAAATGGGTATCAACCTCAGCACTATAAATGACATCACCTCTATAATGTTTCTTTATATCCTGAGGTTTCAAACCGTCATAAGATATAATTGACTCCTCACCAACATGGAAACCATGAGTATGAGACGATATTGTCTTTAACAAAGTGGAACAACCGGCTCCAGGTCTACCAAGAACCACAGTGACTTCACCTGGTTTAATTAAAGCATCCATCGGTTTTAAGATATCGAAATAACGTGACTTATCATTCCTCTTAACCACATGATCTCTAAGTAATTCATAAGTGATTTTTGGTATAGAATTCAACACGGTTTGCTGATAATCGGCATCAGAGGCTACACCATAGGCTCTTAAATCTCTATATGCAACCCCCAAAGATGCAGGCTTGTAATATTCAGGATCAGAATCCATTAATTTCCTCAAATTCTTGATCCAAAATTTACTATCGAAGCTATCACTAGCAGGATCCAATCTTGGATCAATGCCGTCTTGGAAAGTACTTATACCTGGGACTTGAGACATCGATGTTAGTGTCTTAACTAATTGATGAGATAAATTAGGCACCACTCTTCCCTCCTCGATCTCTTGTTGACTAAGAGTGGACTCTACTTTCATCAAATTATGTTCACTCTCATTAGTTAACAGTCTAGCTAAACCTTGTATTTGTGAATGAGTCTTATCGTTAAATCCCTGGTATGACCTTACTTCCCCTTCTTCTGAACTTGATGAAGGTCTTGATTTGACAGTTATTGACTCAACTGACATTTTTAATTATAAATTAATATATAATTATAGAATGAAAAGAGAATATTATATAGCAATATATAATAAATTCAATTGAAAATGGGGGGAACATCAATAGTTATTTAAATACCAAAATAATAATGTTATGATTCTTGGGTTTTCTAATTTCAGCTTCTCGCACGAAAGAAACTCAGAGGCAATTTGCGCACGCTATTGACTACTAAACAAACAACACTATGACAGATTCAATGGAAGATATACATCACGGAAACAAATTCGGATATATTGATCACCATAGCCCAATATAAGTTAAAGTTTTAACCCTATCTTATTCACTTGCTTTTAAACTGACCTGTGCTTTCCCACTTTACAGAGTAAATGACAATTGTTTCGGAACAAATTTGATCTGCCGAGATACATCTATCTTCCGAGGTTCCGGATACATGGCGCTAAACCAAAAACTTCGCCGTGCAACTTTGTAGATTCTCATTTTATCCCCAATCTAATTATAGTATTATTCGGATCAAGATATCGGATAATCGGATAAGTAATATTAAATTATAATTTTACTATGTACAAGAAATGCAAACAAATACTCTATTAATTCTCTGGTGTATCTTTAACTGAACTCTTTTCATCACTTGAGTCTACTGATGCCAGTACAGGTGAATCTTTAATTTGACTTGGTTGCTCATTTTTCACTCTATTTTTCGATTTTGGTACTCTTGCTAACCAATAAAAGAAAATAGCAAATGCATAATTGATGAAGATGTAACATATAAATATACCATAATTTCTCCATCTTTCACTATAGTGAGTTGAAATACCCAGTAAGAAAACATTTGTGTCATCAGTAGCACAATATTGACAAGTGTCGGTTGCGTTACTATCCAAGAGATAACCACCAGAGCTATCAATATATGAACCCAAATATTCTCCACATGTTTGTCCTGAAGGTGGATGAACTATATTATATTCAGTACTTGAACAACGCACATCCGTATTGGCGACACCAGCAGCGAGCATTCCTTGAACAAAATATGTGAATGGTGATACTCTGTACATGAAAATCCAAAATCCTGGTAATTGTGATTGTCCTGCAATAACACCACAAAATGTTAAACAAAATGTAAACATTAAATTAGCCAAATTACCTGCATTATCATATAAATCCATACCTGCAACAACGGCTTGTCCCGTTGATACGGCATAGATGTAAAATGCAGTACTAAATAACCAAGTCAATGCTCCACGTTCATGTAATTGTTCAGTGTTTGGTGCATTATTATACAAACCGACAGGGTAATACCAACAGAAAAATGAAAGTGTACCACAGAAGAAACTCCATGGAATCTCAGCGACAATTTGTGCTAAGATGAAAGCAACCCAACTGAACGTCTTTGATGGTCTTTCTCTCGCCTCGTACAAGTCTCTTTGTGATACAAAATATGGTAACATTTGTTGAATTAAAGTGTTATATGGCATCATAAACATGAATACTGAAAACATTTGATTTTGAAGTCCTTGTAATGAGTTCTTGGCATGGAAAAATGCAAATCCATTGAAAATTGATGTTGATACAGTTAAAAATAATTTCGACCAAATATATGATGGGGTTCTCCAATATTGTTCAAAGACACGCTTTGACACGATAAAGAATTGGAATGTCAAGCTAGTGGCAAATTCCTTATGAGATTCAGGTGATTCGTCAACTGGGATCTTAATCAATTCACGTTCCATCTGGTCTAATTCCAATTGAATAGATTGACGTTCTTTAGAATTCAACCAAATTTCATGATAATCTTGTAACGCGTGGGAACCTGGAGCGGCACCAATGACTTGTAACATGAACTCGGCAGGGTTACATTCATCTGGGAATTTTTCTGAACCGTGACTTTCAAAATAATCAATCAAAGTTTGACATCCATCACCTAAATCACCAAAATAAATAGTTCTACCACCTTTAGCCAAGAATAACAATCTATCGAATTCTTGCAACAAGATAGCTGAAGGTTGATGAATAGTACACAAGATAGCCTGACCATGATCAGCTAATTTCCTCATCAATTGACAAATAGACCACGCAGTTTGCGAATCTAAACCAGATGTAGGTTCATCCAAGAATAAAAGCAATTTAGGTTTAGCTGCCATCTCAACACCAATAGTCAATCTCTTTCTTTGTTCCACGTTCAAACCTTCACCAGCGACACCGACGACGGCATCAGCGTATTTAGTCATTTCCAAGATCTTGATAACACTTTCAACATATTTATCCTTTTCGGCCTTTGAAACCGATGCTGGTTGTCTTAAATAAGCAGAAAATCTTAAGGCTTCTCTCACAGTGGAAGAACTCAAGTGCAAATCTTGTTGTTGAACATAACCAGTTGATCTTTGGAATGAAGAGTCTCTTAATCTACCATTGACGAACATATCTCCAGTGACGACACCCATAGTGACACGATTAGCAAGCACATCCAATAACGTTGTCTTACCAGCACCAGATGCACCCATTAACGCGGTAAGTGTACCAGGTTTAACCCAGCCGTCAACACCATTCAAGATTCTTCTTGTCTCTTTCTTGATTTGCACATCATAACAGACATTACGCCAATGGAAAATATCCTTACCACCGACCAATTCATCAATTTGTTGATTATCAATCTCGTCTTCTTCCTCCAAGACGAGTTTTTGAACACCGCCATTCTCCAGATCAGCTGCTTGTTGCTTTCTCAATTTTTTCAAAGTGGATTTCTGGAATAAGATAACTTCACCTTTTTGCATTGATGCTTCGTTATATTCAGTGAACACCAAGTAAACAAACAAGAAGAACACGACAAATGCAATGATGATACCGAAATTTCTCCAAATATGAGCCGTATAATAATTAAATGCAGTCTCAACATACAGTCTACCAGAAACAAAATTTTCACCTGGCACGGCACCAACAGCGTCACAAACACGATACTCATAGGGGATATTATCATAACCATCACCTTGTGGGACCAAATCACCACAACTGAAAATGACATCATCGAATTCATTTGCCATCAACGCTTCGAACGAATAGGCGACAGGGTTCAAATAATTGATCCATCTAGACCACCCAAGCATAGTGTTTGTAGGCAAGACGAAACCCGTGAAGATGACCATCGCTAACAAGAGCACCGATGCAGGGGTCATCGCCTCGGCTAATGACGATGACGCAGCACCGATGGTTCTAAATAAATGTGACATCGCTAAAAGTGATATGACATTGAAAAGATAATAAAGAAAGAAATGTCCCGGGGTTCTTCTCAAATTGATCATGAAGTAAAAGATAAGATTGAACGCAATAGAAGTCAGGAACTTTGGAGGCAATTCAGTGATGATTGACAGTAACGAGTCCAGTGATGGATGATACAAAGCGTACTGTTTATGTTTTTCAACAATAGGTCTAGCTTCGAATAACATCATGATCTCTAACAAGGATGAAAATGAATTGAACAACACAGCCATGAACAACGACGAACCTCTTAAGAAAAAAGATGAAGTCGATCTAGGTAAATTATAGAAAACCGATGACAAGATCAACCCCATCACAGAGTTACCAATCACCGAGAACATCGTCACCGAGGGGTCACCTTTAGTTCTCTTGATATTTCTACCCATGACAGCTCTGACTTGCATCCAGTATGACACGGTGTAAGAAGATGAAGGTCTCATATGTTTTGATTGTTTAGCCACATGTGAAGCACGGAATTCTTCAGCAACGTTATGTTTTTCTACTGTTTGTAAATGAGAATCAATAGCCTGAGTTAATTCCAGATACTCTGGAGAAGCTCTCCAATATTCAGAAAATTCGAAGGGAGTCTTTGGAACTTTATCTTCGAAACCAGGTTTGGCGATTCTCTCCAGCGGATTGGTCAATGAAGTCAAGAAATCCGCAGTGGTTTGTCTTGCTGGACAAGTGTATCCCATATTCAAGAAATATCTCTTGGCTTGTTCAGCTGGTCCAAAGAAGATTTGATAACCTTCATATAACAAGATAACTTTATCGAACAAATCATAAGCGTCTTGAGAACATTGATAGATGGCAATCAAAGGAGTGGCATCCAACACCATGGCCGAGGTCTTAAGAGCTCTAATGAATTCCAAAGCTGTGGCAGCATCTAAACCTCTAGTGGCGTTATCCCAACATTGCAAAGACAGACCAGACAATGCCACCTCCGCGATAGAGACTCTCTTTCTCTCACCACCAGATACACCTCTAACGAAATCGTTACCAACCTTGGTGTTATAAGTATCAGATAAACCATAAGTTGCCATATACACAGCGGTAAGATGTTTAGAGTACGTTTCTCTATCGACACCTGGAATTCTATTTTGTGGAGTTCTCAACTTGGCGGCAAACTCCAAAGTGTCACCTACTGTTAAATGAGCAAAATGGGTATCAACCTCAGCACTATAAATGACATCACCTCTGTAATGTCTCTTGATATCCGAAGGAGTCAACCCGTCATACGATATAACAGACTCCTTTGCCACATGGAACCCATGGGTATGTGAAGAGATAGATTTCAATAATGTGGAACAACCAGCTCCGGGTCTACCAAGGACAATGGTAAGTTCACCAGGTTTAATTAAAGCATCCATTGGTTTCAATATATCGAAATAACGAGATTTATCATTTCTCTTAACCATATAGTCTCTGACAAATTCATATGAGATCTTTGGTATAGCATTCAAGACGGTTTTCTGGTAATCAGCATCAGATGCAACACCATAAGCTCTCAAATCTCTATATGCAATACCCAACGAGGCAGGTTTATAATACTCTGAATCAGCGTCCATCAATTTCCTCAAATTTTTAACCCAAAATTTACTATCAAATTCACCACTTGCTGGGTCTAATCTGGGGTCGATTCCTTCGTCAAAAGTACTGATACCAGGAACTTGAGACATCGAAGTAAGAGTCTTAACCAACTGATGTGACACATTTGGTACAACTCTGCCTTCCTCAATCTCTTGTTGACTAAGTGTAGTACGTGTCTTGGCGAGTTGTTGTTCACTACCATTTGTTAATTGTCTTGCTAAATTTTGTATTTCATCTTCAGCCCTTGCACTAAATCCATGATAAGATTCTACAGAGCTAGCAGAAGAGCTACCCTTAACATCGATTGTTTCAATGGGCATACTATATTATGTTATCCTAACTACTTGTTTGTGTATATCTAAAGGGGTTATTTGGTATCTTCTTTATATGATATAAACTACAAATACTAAATTGTAAGCGAATACGAAAACGATTGCTAAGAGATATCACATTTGTAATTATTTATATTTACATTAAAACACAAAACACAAAACAATAAACCAAGATAAATTTCAATTTACTTTCGTATTACTAATGCGATATATCTTAGCTGTTCAATATATGCTGTCATATTATAATTAGGTAAAAACACTGATTTTGCGGAATTAATGTTCTGCAGCAATCAACTGGAAATCAAAACAATAAACAAGAAATCAGCAAAATATAAGGGTCCTATCTATGTGATGATAATGTTATGAGTTATAAGAATATGACAGAGATTACTCTATTACAACTGGGATGACTCTTATAAAGATCATTATCATATCAAATTGAACACATCAATCTCTAAAATGTTACTTCTATAAATTTTATACAGATATGTATAACGTAAACTATAATTATGCAAATCTTAGATAATCTATAAACTCATTAGTCTAAATACATAGCCACGTACGGTCTTGAACTGAAATTTACCGATTTTGATAATTGAATGTAGTTTGGTGATAAAATGGACGGTCGTTCGTGAGATATCAACTATTAACTATGGGAGAATAGATGATTAATCAGGTACCAATACATGGATTATACTTAATCACTCGAAAAGAGTTGTCAAGTAGTATTCCGACATAATGGATATGTTGCTTCTTCTTTGGATTGAAATAAATATCATCCGATATGGTTTATGACTTATCCAATATTGAGGTAGTTCACACTATATCAAAACAACCGTTTTGGGAACACATACATTTGAGAAATAACTTTTATCAAAGATGGTAATGATGAGATTATCACCAAGATGATATTAACCAAATTATTGACTCCATCATTGTATGTGAGAAGAGACCTTTCACAAATATTGAGAAATTTCTCTACTCCAGTATCAATTTCCAAATCTTCCAAGATCCCAAAGGCGTCAAGAGCGATAAATCAAAATTTAAATTTAAGAAGAGGTGATAATATTGTACGAGAAACTTATTCAATAGATAATCAACAATATAAATTACTACCATGTGTCTCGATAACAAGTTGTGAAACTTACAACTTAACGAAAGCCGTGGATTTACTTCACGCGACAGGTTTGAGAAACTCTTCCATACTTATACCCAATGAAGCTATCCATTTCAAATTCCCCAACGTTAACGAGAAATTACAACTGGACATCTTAGTACTTAACACGGGTACCGTGGTGTCATTCGGATTAGACGAAAAGACTTTACACGATGAAATTGTCCAGTTACTTAAACCAGCACTGGTATTACCATCAGCTATCGAGAGTGAAGATATGGATTACGTTGATATTAAATCACATGGCCCATCGGTGATGGACGGTGATATCGTCTGTATCAAAGCCCAGAACGATAACGAGAGCCTATTAGATAAACTGGCATTCGCCTACGGGTTGTCGAGATCTACAAGGTTAGCGGTGCTAGAATCTACATTTGAAGATCAAATCAAATTAACCAAAACCACAATTGAAGACTTATCAAAGGGTAAGAAATTGAAAACTGGTGGTACACAGGTACTTAAATCCATAGGGAGATTATTATTACTAAGAGCTAAATTGAACTTATACTCAGAATTAATTGAAGTCCCCGATTTGTACTGGTCAGAGCCAAATTTAGAAAAAATTTTCAAAGATATAAGCAGAAACTTAGACATTTCACCACGTATAAATATCTTGAACAGGAAATTAGATTACGCCACTGAGGAGTCCCGAGTCATATTGCTGACTCTTAACGAAGAGAAAGGTGTCAGATTAGAATGGATTATTATCTGGTTAATCATGATCGAAGTTTGCATTGAAGTATTCCATTTCTGGGAAAGATACACAGATAAAAAACATAATGAAGAATAATATATATATATATAGATACATTTAATACAAATCACGTTGACCAGGGTTCCACGGTATACCGGGATGACTCTCCTCTGTAGCGTCAGGATCTTCTCTCCATACTTTAATACTCTTATCTGCCTCCCCGGTGAGAAGTCTCAAACCTGATTTGTCAAATGTACTACAATAAATACTCTTTTCACTCTCTGAACTTCCCGGCATCATAACAGTCTCACTCGCTTGGAACTTATGTCCAGATTTCCAATCAAAGAAACTCATCGTCCCGTTATCGGCACCACTGAATAACACGTTCGATTGATTCACCGATAACGTATTAACAATAGCGTTGTGTCTAGGTTCAAAATTTTGCAAAAAAACACCATCAGGGAACTTCCATTGCTTGATATTATCAGATGACCCAGTGGCGAAAGTGTTCTCCAATTCATGTATCGCCAACCCTCTCACAGACTTCCTATGATGCGTCAACACTTGCATCGTCTTACCCGCTATAAGATCATACGTCCTCACGGTGCTGTCCATAGACGTTGACACTATCTGTGGCGCTGTAGCCTGACATTTCACATTCGTCACCGATGATGTGTGTCCAGTCAACACATGGATGGGGACTCGAGTCCTGATATCCCAGATCCTCACCGAGGAGTCTCTACCACCAGTGGCAATGATATCTGTTGTCGGGTGCATATCGATAGTGTAAACAGAAGATAAATGTCCATGATAATCTCTTATAACTTTATTCTTCTCCAAATCCCAACATTTAATAGTCTTATCCTCGGAACATGAAAACATGTAAGGGTGTCTAGGCGATACAACTATTCCTCTAATAGCCATTATGTGACCAGTGAGCGTTAATTTCAATTTAGCAGAGGACAAGTCCCAGATCTTTATAGTACGATCCGCGGACCCTGAGGCGAACCACTGATTCTCAGGGTCCATAGCCAATGACCTCACCCAACCAGAATGACCAGCGATCACTCTCATCAATTTCCAAGGCGCATGCCATTCAGGTTTGGTTAAATTCAAAGCATTCTCAGTCTCCTGTTGAAACAATTGCAAAGATCTGGAAGCACCAGTCCTCATAAACAGCGGGAGTTCATCTTTCAGTGCCGGATCAGCCAATGTCAATGCCTGGGATGTCATTGGTTCTTGTCGTATCTCTGTCAGTTCTAATATCACTTTAGATGTCACTTTATCACCCAACGCTGAAGTCTCTTCATCAAGCGCGACATCCACCTTCTCGTCGTTCATCTTACTCAACACAGACCTCCTCACTCCAGCGGCATTATCCATCTTATCCTGTATATAACTGGGGAGTTTTTCAAATTGTTTATGTTGTTTAGCCTTTACAGATATGTACATCTTTGTACTTTGTTCATCTTCATTGTCCAATAACAGTGAATCCTCTCCGAAGAACTCTCTAGCTCTCTTCTTGACGACCCCAATGGAATCCTTTATACGATCATTATCAGTCATTGACCAGTGACAACCATATAACTTGTAAATATTTCTTATTATCTATCTCTGTGTACTGCAAAAATCAAAAAAAATAAAAAATTTTCAAATCTCATCTAAGAAATATATCAAGACATATGTACAAGATCATGGAAGAAGCCAAACATCAGCTCACCGATCTGGTCGATGCAGAGACTTCAGCTAAGAAGATCAAGTTGGACTCATCTCTGAACCCTCAAAGGAAACCAGAGGAGCCAAATACTAGACCATTGGGCATCCAGGAAGAAGATGTGGGAATCACAGAATACATATCTAAATCCAATAACGGGTTCAGTGGGATCTTGAAACAGAGATATTACGATTTCTTGGTCAATGAGATTGATATGGACGGTAATGTTGTGCATTTGACTGACGAAGGGTTCCAAAATAGAAAGGAAAGAAGACTGGAGAAGAAAACTATTGAAAAACAGTATAAAGCTGAAGATACTGTGGTAGAGACACCTGAGCCCGTCAAAGAGGACAAGCCGATTTTCCAATTGAAACTGGAACATAGAATTGCCTTATTGGAGTTATTGGGTGAAGAAGATCTCACCAAGATTGAAGAACTTTTAACTACAGGTAATAACATACAAACTTCCAAAGCATTTGAAAGTAAAGATCAACGTGGTAAGATTCATCAGTTGTTAAGAGAAGCCTTCGAGGGGAAATTAGAAAGTTTCACTACGGATTCTAACTATTTGAAAATCGCATTATCTAATAAGAATAGTCGTACTAGAAGAAGAAATACTAAAAATGGGAGTAAAGATGATATCGAAAGTGAATACGGCTTGGGACCAGTGAAAGACTACTTAAGATTAACCGTTTACAAAGAAAATAAAGAGACCATGGAAGTGGCGTCATTATTATCGAAATTTTTACGTATACCGACAAAATGGATAGGTTACGCCGGTACCAAAGATAGAAGAGGTGTCACTGTGCAGAGACTCTCTATTGGGAAGATGAAAGTCAGCAGAGTTAATAACTTGAACAAGATCCTTAGAGGTGTCAGGATCGGTTCATTTAGTTACTCGGATGAGAAATTGGCACTTGGTGATTTGAAAGGTAACGAGTTCATAATCACTGTGAAGGACATTCAAAGGTACGACACAACTAGACCATTAGAAGACGTCTTACAAGAATCATTCGGCAGTTTGAAAGATCATGGATTCATTAACTATTTCGGTATGCAAAGATTCGGTACATTCTCCATCTCAACACACGTTGTCGGTATCAAATTATTGCATGGTAAATGGAAAGAAGCTGTTGAACTTTTACTCTCTGAGCAAGAATTAGTCACACCTGAATCAGTAGAGGCAAGAAAGATCTGGTCTGAGACACATGATCTGCAATTAACTTTAGAAAAGATGCCTAGAAAATGTAATGCTGAATTTGCAATCTTAGATGCATTGACTAGAGAGAAATTACAAGGTGACGACTACAATGAGAATTCATATTTCGTAGCCATTATGAAAATCCCAAGAAACTTGAGAATCATGTACGGTCACGCTTATCAATCATACGTATGGAATTGTGCCGCTTCTAAGAGATTAGAACTCTTTGGACTTGAAATCGTTGAGGGAGATTTGGTCTTAGTTGATGACGTCGATAAAGATACTGCCTCTACAGGCGATCTTGACGATGAAGATTTCGAAGAAGACGTTAGAGAATCTAAATTCATAAGAGCCAGACCAGTGACAATGGAAGAAATAATCAGCAAGAAATTCACATTATACGACGTGGTATTACCCACCCCAGGATTCGATGTTCTTTACCCATCTAACCCAGCGTTAGCTAAAGTTTACGAAGACGTTATGGCTAAAGACGGCTTAGACCCTAACAAGATGTCAAGAAATGTTAGAGAATTCTCTCTCTCCGGATCATACAGGAAATTAATGGGTCAAGTCACCGATCTTGAGTACCATATAAGACACTACAACACTAACGATCAGACTTTAGTCAAGACCGATTTAGATATCTTGAAATTGAACCAGCAATACCAAAAGGAGCAAATCGACAAGGTCTTACAAAGGAAAGAAGAGTTAACTGAAGACCAAATCACTAAGGAGATAGACACCATCATGAATTTAAAAGAGTTCCCTAAAATTGAACAAATCGAAGACGGTGACAAAGGCGGTGACAAGACCGCAGTGATTATCAAGATGCAATTACCCGTGTCAGCCTATGCCACCATGCTGCTCCGTGAGCTAATGAAGAAGGACACTTCGAGAAGAGGTGATGTCTGTGATGTACTGCTGTGAAGTTTTTGTGTAAGGAAAAACAAATGAGGGATAATTAAAAGAACACCTCTTGGTATATGATAATACCGTTGATACTCAGTTTCAGTCACTGAAATATCACTTAGCACACCACTGTAGTCACATCTATTATAAAATCGCTAGAGCAAATATCTCTCTTATTATTTAAGACAGTGTTGATGTTTCATTCGCATTTACTGTCAAGAATGAAAAGTGATTTAAACG
This sequence comes from Nakazawaea wickerhamii, assembly GCA_030567635.1. Classification (NCBI taxonomy): domain Eukaryota; kingdom Fungi; phylum Ascomycota; class Pichiomycetes; order Alaninales; family Pachysolenaceae; genus Nakazawaea; species Nakazawaea wickerhamii. Next base: position 97,507 of record JAJLSR010000019.1, read on the forward strand.
CCGTTTATGATACTTCTAACGTCATCGACAAACCGAACGCAGAGAGCTTGAGAATCTTAAATAAGTCAAAGATGTTAGCAATGAGAAATCAATTGGGCGAGAAGGATGGACCTGCAGGTATTGAGAATCATCAAATTGAAAAATTCTCATTGAGACAACTCGCAAAGAGCTATGCTGCAAGAGGCATCTACGGCAAACACGCGACAGATTCTGATGGCACCATCGCGAAGAAATGCGACGACTCGAATGCTTCGACTTTACGTGGTAAGATTTATGATAGTAGAAGAGGTTCATTTGCCGATGCCACTACGGAGGAGCATAACTCGAAGAGAGAACCACTAGGTGAATCTGATCATGCTAATCAATTAGAGCAACAATTGGATCTTTTGGATTACAGCAAGATCTCATTGAACAATGGCTGGGGAGAGAATAAGAAACTGCTCAATGAAGAAGAGATTGTCGAAATCACTAACCCGACTCGTGGGGGTACTTCCAATGTTGTGGTATTAAGTGATTTCCCACAAATGACAGTCGACTTGACCTCGGTGTTATCCCAAGTCTGCGGTGGTCCTTTATATAAGATCTCCGCCACGTCAACGTTACCAAGGGGACAAGGTGGTTGGGAAGATAAATTGTTAAAACTCTCATTCTTGAGATTACAAGATGCTGAACAATTCATGGAATTCGCTTCGACTGGGATGTTTATGATTAACGGGTACCATATCCCAGTGAGTTATGATTTGAACTCCCCCAATGAAATTGATGATGATTTTGAATTAGTTAAAGAAGAAATGTTATTTAAAGGGGCAACAAGATGCCTTATTTGTAAGAAAAATGTTCAAAGAATTTCAAGAATCACTGGATCATCAAGAGTTATTCTTGCCGATTTCGATGCCACTATGGTGAAACAAGATTTCGCAAAGTTTGGTAAAATTGTCGAGATATCAGCCGTAGTATCAAAGAGATTAAGCTTTGCCGTTCATTTCTATCAAACAAGATCGGCAATCGATGCAAGGCTGGCATTGGAAATCCCTGGCACCGAATTAAACTCCAAATACTCCGACTGGCATGTCTGGTACGGCAAAGACCCATGTGACAGGCCTTGTTACAGTGTCGATTGATACTCATATAACTCTGATAACACACTGACTGATATAGCTTCATTGTAGCTTTGTCCATCTCTTCTCTTTGTAATCGCGCCTTGAAAACTTTTGTGTGAAGAAAAAATTAAAAATCAAAATTCAAAACGCGTGAATCACACAAAGGTGAAAAGACTTTGACTATAGGAAGAAAGAGTGAAGTGGTACCCTATAAGACAAAGAGGGCTAATAGAAGAGTCATTCTTTTAATGACAGAACACTCATCTCCCAACCAATCGAAACTCCCTGAGGTCACACAACCGACACAGCTGCTGACTCAGCTGCAGAATCTTGTAACATCTGAGGAAACTTTTGGTAAAGATGTTATTTGTAGATTAGTTTGTACCACAGAGAGAATTACTGAAAAATGCTTAGATTTGAAATTGAAGCCGGTGAATAAGAAAGAATGGGTATTTGGTAGAAACTCAAATGTTTGTGATTTCGCATTGAATAATAAATCAAATAGAATAAGTAACAAACATTTCAAAATATGGTTAAATAGTAAGAGTAATAGTATGAATTTAATGTTACAAGATTTATCAACAAATGGTACTTACTTGAATGGTTCCAGGGTGGTGAAAAATAATAATTATATCTTGACACAAGGTGACGAGATCTCAGTGGGGAATGGTGTACCAGAGGATGTCATCACTTATATAGTGGTGATACCTAAGGACATCGAGACATCAAATATAAGTAGTTCCGGCTTGAATTTCGGTATCCATTCGGATTATTTCATAAGAAATGAAGTTGTTGGCTCTGGTGCATTTGCCACAGTGAAGAAACTGATCGAACGTAAGACAGGTGATACCTATGCAGTAAAGATAATAAGCAAAAGGAAACTGATGAATGGTGGCTTAGAAGGTGTCACTAGAGAATTAGAGATATTGAAACAGTTGGATCACCCGGGGATAGTGAGATTGAGAGCATTTTATGAAGATATGGATAATTATTATTTAGTTATGGAATACGTACCCGGTGGTGATTTAATGGATTTTGTCGCAGCCAATGGTGCAGTGGGTGAAAGTGCCGGAAGAGAAATCACTAGACAGATCTTAGAAGCCATCAATTACGTTCACGGCAAGGGTATTTCTCATAGAGATTTGAAACCTGATAATATCTTAATAGCACAAGACGACCCTGTGAAAGTGAAAGTCACAGATTTTGGTCTCGCAAAGATAAGTGATAGCGCCTCGGTAATGAAGACCTTCTGTGGCACACTAGCCTATGTGGCACCTGAGGTGATAGTGGGGAAATTTGGTGAATCTAAATTCAAGGGCAAATCTAAGATCCCTCCTGAATCACAAAATGTCGATTTGAAATCTTATTCGTCAAAAGTCGATATGTGGTCCTTAGCGTGTCTCTGTTACGTGATATTGACTGCTCATTTACCCTTTAGTGGCTCTACACAGGACGATTTATTCGTCAATATCGTTAATAAGAATTATCATGAATCTTTATTACGTGATTTACAAATAAGTGATAACGCTATTGATTTTCTCGAAAAACTTTTCCTGTTAGATGTTAATAAGAGACTCAGCGCTAGTGAGGCATTAAACCACCCTTGGTTCAGCGATATTGAAGACTCTCTAAATAACCAATCACAGATAAGTTTATCACAATCACAATCACAACAAAAGAGACTTGGATCACATACTAAGATGTCTCAACAGCATAAGAATATATTAGATGAAGATGAAGATTTGGATGATAGTATTGGATTGAAAAAGCCAATGTTTAAGATCCCTGCACGTAAAGTGGCGAGAGAACCAGCTAAATCTCAGCAACTGAAGTACTCATTCTTAGAAAACACTACAGATCTCATCTCAGAGGATCAATCCGTTGATGAACTAGATAAATTATCATTATCTCCATTAAAGAAGAAAAAATCGAGGGTGATACCCCAGACACAAGACCCTACCAAATTATCAGAGTTCCAAAACAATTTACTGCCAATGACATCAACGCCAAAGGCTAACAAGACAGATTTTGCATCACCTTGGGGCACATTTGTCACGTTAAATATTCAGCCTGGCTCCATACCGAACTCCAAGACACTTTATTTCAAACAAGGTGAGAATTTATTCATAATGGGACGTATCTTCCAATTATCTGATGATAGATGCTCCAAGATCCATTGCATAATAATGAAAAAGAGGCACCCAGTGAATGCTAATTCGATCTATGAATCTGCGGCTCAAGGTTTAGAAGATTTATGGTTATTAGATAACTCGACAAATGGCTGTTACGTGAACGATGTTAAAGTCGGTAAGGGTAAGAAAATCAAATTACAAGAAAACGATTTCATTGACATATTCCGTGATGGCAACAAGGGTGAAGTGTTACGGTATCAACTTTTCATTAATGACAAGACAGGACTTTTCATTGACGAGACCGAAGAACCAAAAGTGGAAATACTGAACGAGAATGACCAGAGTATTATTAAGTTAGTGAGAAATAGTAAAATGCATGATATACCGGAGGACAATAAGAAGAGGCGAATTGACTCGCAGGACATGGTTAGTGAATACAAGAGGCTGAAACACTGGAGAAATAGTCAATGAGATTGTGGTAGTGTACTGTGTTGCTAATTACTTCCCAATGAGGCAACTAAGACTTGCCACCCAATTTGGTTTCTTTTTTGTTTGCGGTGTGTCAATTAAAGAGAGAAGTCATAAGGAAATCCATTTATAAAAGCAAGTTCAATTTATATATCTATTAATTTATATAATCTATATATATCATTTAATTTAATTAATTAAATTGATATAATAATTGCAGCCTAAATTTCAAAACGTTTATTGATTCCAAATTGATTGCTTAAATTTATACGAATTCTGTATAACAAAGTGAGTTTATTTGAGATAAGATAAGAAAGGAGAAGTTATCATTTAAATATGCAATTTTCAATCGCCACATTAACTACCATTGCCATCGCCTTATTGGCCTCTTCCTCAGAGGCTAAAGTCCACAAGGCCAAGATCCACAAGCATCCAATCGATGATAGCTTAAAGAGTACTACATTTGACGACTACGTTAACTCTATTCAGGAGAAGTACGTTTCCCTTTGGGAGAAAAACCACTCACCACAACAAGTATTGGGTGAGATCCCATTCGTCGAATCCGGTATCAAGGGCGGTCATGATGCTCCATTGACCAACTATTTGAATGCCCAATACTATACCGAAATCTCCTTAGGTACCCCTGCACAGGATTTCAAAGTCATCTTGGATACCGGTTCTTCAAACTTGTGGGTTCCAAGTACCGATTGTTCATCATTAGCTTGTTATTTACATAACAAATATGATCATGACTCCTCAACTACTTATAAATCTAACGGTTCCGAGTTCTCGATTCAATACGGTTCAGGTTCATTAACTGGCTATGTCTCCACCGATACTTTAATCTTGGGTGACTTGGTTATTCCAAAGCAAACTTTTGCCGAAGCTACTTCTGAACCAGGTTTAGCATTTGCCTTTGGTAAATTCGATGGTATCTTAGGTTTAGCTTATGACACCATCTCAGTTAACAAGATTGTTCCACCAGTTTATAGCGCCATTGATCAAGGTTTGTTGGATGACAAGCAATTTGCCTTCTACTTAGGTGATGTCGCCAAGAGTGAAGATGGAGGTGAAGCCACTTTTGGTGGTTATGATGACACCAAATTCTCAGGTGAAATTACTTGGTTACCAGTTAGAAGAAAAGCTTATTGGGAAGTTGAATTCAGTGGTATCGCTTTAGGTGATGAATATGCCACTTTAGAAAACACCGGTGCCGCTATCGACACTGGTACCTCTTTAATTGCATTACCATCAGGTTTAGCTGAAATCTTAAACTCTGAAATTGGTGCCGAAAAAGGTTGGTCTGGTCAATACTCTGTTGATTGTGCCAAGAGAGATTCATTACCAGACTTGACTTTCACCTTGGCTGGTTACAACTTCACCATCACTCCATACGATTACACTTTGGAAGTTAGTGGTTCATGTATCTCTGCATTCACTCCAATGGATTTCCCAGCTCCAATTGGTCCAATGGCTATCATTGGTGATGCATTCTTAAGAAAATACTACTCAATTTATGATGTAGGTAAGGATGCTGTCGGATTAGCTAAAGCTATTTAAGAATTGCATTATCTTTTTTCAAGACTAACTCTAGTCACCCTTTTATTCAATTATTTCAATTCAACGTTTAAACAAGGCTAACTTAGGCTGCTTTTATATTTTTTTTAAAAAATGATTATTCTATTGAATTATTCATTCTTATCTTTATAACTATTTTGTATAATTTTTCATAAAATAGATTCTATATCATCACTAAATAACTACCACGAATCTTCAATCTCAATCTGTCTATGTGGTGGCGACGAATTCAACATTGTATTAGCAAATTCATTATCACTCAGTAAAACAACACTAGAATTCATCTCCACCGACAAATTCATATCGTTATTCGAACTCCTCATCGACTCATCTGATCTCTTATGAGACAACGAGGGAATCCTGCTTCGTTTACTATTACCGCCCATAGTGAATGAATCTCTCACCTTATTAGAATTCTTCAACAGTTGTATTATCGCGTTCTTCGAAGATAACTGCTCTTTCAAATCCATTATCTCCTCTTCTTGATCCTTAACAATACTCGACTCACTATTTTTATCACCATGCGACAACTCGGCCCTTTTCAACATATTCTCTAAATGGATCTTATACGACGACAACTCTTCAATCTCGATCATTTGCTTCTTATAAAAATCCTCTAACCCTACAACGATCTCATGAATATCTTCATAATTCTTATTGATCTCCAAAGAGGATAAACTCTGCACATACTCATTCTTAACCATCGTGGAATTCAATCTAGAATAATCATTTAATCTCTTATAATGCTCAACTTGCTCCATCAAGATCCTATTCTCTGCCAGTAATTGATTCACTTCTTCTTCCAATTTAGTATACTGTTGCTGATCCAGTGATGAGAAAACAGAGTTAGACATCGACGACGACGAATCAAGGGATGTCTGCCTCGATGTGCTATTTGACGACACAGGCGACAACAATGTACTCTGTTGTAATTTCAAATTAGCAGATTTGGCATCGGCTTTATACTTGTCAAGTTCAGATTTCAATCTCAGTATAATCTTATCCTTCTCAACACCAGAATTCGTAGTCAACAGTGACTCATTTCTCTTCACTGCAACTTGAATGTTCTTCGCCCTGGCTGCGAATCTCAATGTGTTTATAGTCTCTGGCGCCGTTATTGGAGATAAATGTATAGTACACAAGATGCTTATCAACGAGTTACCACTCAATGAATTCTGCAACAATCTAGTCAATTTAGAATCTCTATATGGGATATGAGTTCTATTAGCATACGACGCCGACGTGCCATTATTCAAAGACTGAGCGCTCAACTTAGAAATCACAGTACTCAACGCGAGTAACGATTTATTTATATATGAACCTTCTTTACGTCTCTCCTGCTGAGTCGTAGCCTTCTCGGAACCTGCTAAATCACAAAGACTCAATGTAGAAAAAGTCTCTGTCCCCGTAGTGACATCCAGTGAATTCAATCTAATCATCACTATCGCGTGAGATCTAGATGAACGTGCATTGAAATCTGTGCCGCCAGTTCTTCTTATCGAGTCACCTTTAGCGATATACGTCAAGAGTTCATCGGGGCTCTGGACAGATTGTTGATGCAATCCAACAATATTGACACCAAATACTGGATCATCTCTAATTTTCAATTCATCTTTCAGTAACGATGAGCTCGATGATGAACTGAAACTCGATGACGACTTGATCAGATTCGAAGTATCAGGATTCAATAAATCATAAAGCTTTTCATTATAAATTTCTAAATATGAAAGTGTCACTGTGAAATTCTTCTTGTCTTGTTCAAATTCCATCCTTTCATACATCTCATTCACTGCTAATTGTATAATACCAGCTTCATAATCTGAGCCTTGCATCGAGTGGGTCTTACCACTACCTGTCATACCATAGGCAAATATAGTACCATTACAACCTTCCATACATTTATCCACCACAGGTTTCACCGTGTGACAATAGACGTCAAAATTACTAGACAAAGGGTCATACACGTGATCGTATTGATATTCACCTAACTCTGTTGATGTGATAGTGTTTTGTAAAGTATCCAAATCCCAACCATAACTCTGAGCATTATTTGGCAATGGTCTAGGTCTCACCGACACTTTCACTGTTCCACAATACGTCTGTTGCTCCAATGGCCTGTTAAATGAAGGTGTAGTTGGTCGTACATTCCCCATAGAACTTGCAGGTCTGCTAGGTGTAGTAAACGAATTGAATCTTGGTGGTGGATTAGCACTCAGACCAGCACGCACCGGTGTCCTCGAGGACATCGAAGTCAGTGGTCTTATCGTTGGAGCCCTCACTGTCTTGGAAGTGCCTCTGCTGGAAATGGGGCTGCTTGCAGTGAGTCTTGATGATCTAGTTGGAGTCTGTGCTCTCATTCGAGATGGCAGTTGACTTGAATTAGAAAACATTATATAAATTTATAACTTGATTCAAATTTTATACAAATTACACTTATAAAACGAGTTTATATTATTATAAATGCTATTAACTGAATTTAATTATATCTACTTCACAATTGAATTGCAATTTAAATTTCTAATTGAAAATGCTTTTGTTTACATTATGAAATTATCATTTACCCTATTTGGATATTGTGTTTAAGTGCACGACATCGATCTCTCATATACTGCCGTACTCTGTTACACGTCTAGCAAATTGCACTGGTTGACCTTGTTTATCAGAAGTACTACGTTTACCGCCAAGGTAATCATCGATCAAGAAATCTTGTGGTGACAATGGCATTAATTCTGATAATTTTCTTGCATGATTCTGTGATAAGATAACCATTGGCGCTCTTGTGACTTCTACGGTATCACTTAACGAGATTGGATTCTCATTCACTTTCGGCATATGATGCGATGCAATTCTACCACTTCGTGTTAGTCTACTTCCAGGGGTACGACGTGTCTTTTGATGTTTATAATCCCAATGATACCATTGAGTTAACATAATCAAATCAAACAGAACAGTTAATGAAGCACCTAAAAAATAACTAAGTTGCCGTTTCCAGAAATCTGTCGTCACATCACCACCAGCTAATGCCTCCTGGCATGTCAATAACGACACCGAGTATAATATATTACCACTTAACAGTGCCATGAATAATAATATACTTATACCCTTTGTACTTTTCAACTTGTGATTTGTTAATAATTGTGGTATTCTAGATGCAAGGTATAATGTAGTACAAGACCATGCCATGATTTTACCAAGACTCAGCACGTCAACAGCAGATTCTGTCAATGAAGGGTCTATAGGGGCGCCATGTACTTTAGCGAAACCTGATATGAAACTTGATGATACTAATTTGGAGAAACTCATTGAATGTGGTTTAGAGTATAGAGATCTCCCCACTGGCGACTGCGACTCTTCATCAGAGTCTATATGATTATTATTTTTAGGTATGGGAAGATGTTGTACTGGGATATTCAGTATACCATCTTGATCAGCATCAATTTCTTCAATCTCAGGATGATTCAATTGTCTTAATCGATGTCGGAGTAAAGTGTTAGGAGTCTTCACTGTTTTCAATCTCTGATTTTTCTTTAATTTCCATGATGGATGTTTCTTTGCATATACCGAATAGAAATACCATTGTGACGCTAAGATGACATCAATTATACAGTAATAACCCGATAACATTATCTGGAACGGCATCGCAGAGGTCATTATACAACTTGCGAAATTCAAGAAATCTCCACCGAACCAACAAAACAAGAACCCTGCCGATATCCCCTCCACTGATTTCCTTTCATAATTTTTAATCACCTGTGGGATCTGAGCAAAAAGCCAACATATTATAGATAAATAACCTGAAACACGTGAAACCGGCACAAACACTTCAATGAGTGTCTCTCTCTCTATCGTGCAATACCCAGTGATCACATAGATGAGCTTAGCGAAGAATTTCAATTCTTGACATATCTCATCACTTGGTGGTTCTAATGTAAATAGATCGAAATGAATCGATGATACCATCGTGGGGTGGAGCTTTTTTCAAAAACAATTTTATTTCCAGCCCACTTGTCCCCGATATCTATATAAACATCTAATTAACTACTATATGATGATGTTAAAAGTGTCTTGTAACTGTAATTTATCTTGTTGTCTTTGTGTTTCCAAAGTGTAAGAAAGAAAATTTTGATTTTTCTCGATTAGCGAGACGTCAACTTTAGATAGATCCACGATGACTCTTATTGATTATATCATATAAGATCTCGAAGAGATCATATGAGATATTTACATTATTTACCGCTATGGAATTTAGATTTTATAATTATATATATAAAACTCTATAAACTATGTACAAATTCACTGATAAGTGAAAGCATCACCCCAAAACAGTAATATACCTTTCAATCTACCCGTGTGGAAAGTATACAATACTTTACATTTACCCTTCCCCAAGTCTCTTGTGACACGTGATAATTGATCTAAATCTGATTTTCTAGGCAAGAGTAAGCAAACGTTATCTGCAATAGCGAAACATGATCTTAATAATGTCTCCACGTCAAATGGTTGTAATTGATCTAAATCAAAAGTGGGATCTTGATTATACGATACACCGCCCCACGGTGGTGAAGAGAAAATGAAATCCACTTTCTGGTTTTGTAAATATTTCATCAATGATGAGCCTTTCTCTGTATTAATCATCGACCAATCAAATTTAATCAGTTCAATCTTATTTCGCACTCCATAAACTCTAGCATTATGTAAAGTGCATCTCACATTGTCTTCATTATAATCCAATGCAAACAGCTTGGGGAAGAACCTAGCAAATTGAATAGAGTTACCACCTCCACCACAGAATAAATCCAATATAGTAGTTGCATCAGGAAGACAATATTTGACAAATTTCGCCACAAAAATCGCCACCGACTCTGGTGTGACACTATACCATAACTCCGGAGTCATATATATGCCTTCATCAAATCTTGTGAAAAGTGAATACCTATCATTCCAATATTTCTTAGAATCATTAGGTAATGAGCTTCTTGTAAGAGCTATCTTATCATGAAAAGTATCGAGATCATTTCCATTTTCCTCGTAAATGAATTTATGACCCATCTATATGAACCAATGCATTTATATATGATTTCTATAACACACCGATGAATGTCTTCTCCTTCTCATCTGTTACACAAACCCTTCAAGAGATAAAATTTTTAAATCCAAAGATTTAGGGGCTGTCCAGTATTACCCCTTTAGGAAGTGCATAAATTGATGAGATGGCTGGATTTTATTTGAGGTTTACAATATTGACCAACCACCAGACACAAAGATCGATTCTGGTAGATCAATATCTCCAGCCCTGTCTTTGATATTTATAAGAAAGATGTGATTTGCAACAGAATTGTTTTACAAGTGTCTTACTTTAATTCAATACGTTAATATATCAAAAAAATGGGTTCACCACAAGTACATAAGAGGGATAAGACTGAGTCATTTGCAGGAAATCAAATGGAATTCGAGTTCCCCAGCAGAGAACAGTCACCTATCAGATACCCAGGTTCAATGTCAGATATGTCAAGTGGTATATACGATAATAACACTTTCGATCATTTAACTAATATCTCTGTTTCATCATCTGTTGGTAACACATTAAGTACAGCTGAGTTGTTTCGCCCATTGGAAGAAGAACCATCTATTCATACAAAGACCAATTCTTTCAAATCCAAATACACAGCTTCATTATTGAGTGTTAAGATTAAGAATGAGAATTTCAATAAAAGAAATCCAAGTAGATCATCTAGAGTTGTTGTTACATCACTGAGACCAAGAACATCCATCTCGAGGTCACCAACTATACGTTCCTTACACAAAGCTAGAACCAATGCAGCATTTACCACGGCACCATTATCAAGAGCGTCAACTAGTGGTTCATCTTTGAAAAGATCAAACGCTATCAAACATAAAGAAGGCTGGTTAACTAGATTAATAAGGAAACTCTTTAGATTTAAGAATAATTGGAGACGGATAATGACAAAGAGGGCATTTAAACAGAATTCTAACATGAGTAGATCTAACTCCATAGTGAGGTCCAAGAGCTTCAAAGTTATTCCACATAAATCTAACTCGATGAGATTACCGCCAATAACAAAACCAAAAGATGATTTAGCATTTTTCATTCAACAAGAAGAAAGATTAAGTGATTTAGAAAGCATGTCACAAACGTTATTACAAAAAATCGAAACTCCTCAACCAGCACCAGTGCAAAGAACTGTTAATGCACCACAACCAGTACCAGTTGTCTCATACCCAGCACCAACAGTTGATACAAGTTATAACGATACAACAATCACAACAAAATCGCTAGACGATGAAAATTTACAAGATATTTATAAATTATGGTCACATTATTTAAGACAACTGGTTATGAATAGAATTCAACTTAAATTAGATATTAAAGAATATAGAGACACTGGTGATATGAAGAGAGAAAGTGTATTAGACTCAATCATTTCCGACTATGAGGATGATGATAATAGTAGTATAAGCGACAGTGTCTCATCATACGATGGACATAGTTCAATGACTTCAATGTCATCATATTCTAGTAACGATGAAGAAATCATGTCTGAATCAGATGTAAATTCTATACAAGAGAGTATAAGACAATCCATACTCGGATCGATAAGAAGATCTAATGCAAGAAATGTATCTTTCAAGAATGAAGATGATGATGTATCAGATTACCAATCATCATATTACCCAAGCAGACAAAACTCGATGATTTCAAGAAACTTATCAACGAATATCAAGAGAAATAACAGTATGATGGTGAAGAGAATGTTAACTATAAAGAGTGAGTCTAGTAATATGACGTATATTGAAGATTTTGTCAATATCAAGACCCAGAAAGCTGTCAATACAACAGAAATAAGTCAATACGACAGATCAAATCCATATCTCACTACACAAATGACAAGATCACCAAGTTTTGTAATATCAAAGAGGACAAATATTATTTAAAAATCATATATAGCTTTGAAATATTTATATCATTTTATGCAATTATTTATTATTCATTAATCAAATTTCAGTTCTTCTAAACTTTCTGTATCTTTAATCATATAATCATACCAAAAAAACAGTGGCCATATAGTGATAAAATGCCAAATTGAATGAGCGTCTATTAAATCCCATAATGGAGGGAAATCAAATAATTCAAAAGACATACCAAATAACACCGAAGTGACCAATAATAAAGGTGTTAATGTCCAATTATAATTCGTGTTATTGAGGTACCTTAAGGGCTGATCCTTGTGTGGTATTATCAGGAGATATGATTTCAATGCATGGAAAACGTACATACAATATTGACACACTCCAATAAAGACATTCAGTTGCATATTGTAAGTATATGACCATTCATTAGTCAAACGTGTCACATGGTAGATGTACATTAATATCACCACTATAGAGAACGAGAGTCTCTTCACCGAGTTCATTGGAGTATATAATTTGAAAACTCTTATTGTGATAGCATGAAATCCACTCAAGACAGCTAAACCTGCACAAAAATAATCTAATCTTTCACGATTCCAAGTATCTTTTAAATGGAATAAAGTTGAAAAAAACCATGCAATCATTGTCGTTACAGCAATGATTAAATAATTGAAATATATTATCCTAAATTCATCCGATTGTTGTAAATTATTATATTGTATACGTAATTTGTTAAACCCAATATAATGTGGTATAAAATTACCAATACTGAATATAAAACTGAATAATTCTTGTATCCCCAAGACTCTTAAGAAGGGCCACTTGCCATGGAACTGATAAATCTCTTCCTCATTAATTTTACGAAAATTTGTTACAATTCTTTGACACTGATAATCACAATTATCATAACATGTCCAACCCAAGATTTTCATCCATAAATTAACTCCCAGGTCTTCAAACAACAGGTACTGTCTCTGTTGTCTATTCAATAATCGAAGCTCCTTCTTATTGAATTCATATCTATGTGAATTATCACAAGTGAGAAAATCACATTTCTTAACACAATTTTGAAATTCGTCCAATTGATCACCCGGTGAACAATACACTATATTGGATAGTATAAGTAAAGATATCATAAATAATATCCCAATTCGAATCATCTTATATATCCCTTGTATCCTTCTTTACTACACCAATCAAATTTTATAGATTATCTCATAAATAAATAATAATTACACATAATCTTTTATTTTGATGTGTCTTAATTTTTTTTTTTTTCAATTCCAAATTCATGGGACTAAATGATGGTAATATATACTGTATAATATTCTATTCTATTCTATAAGTTGAACGGATTGTTGTCCATGACTAATCTACTATCTATATAACAAGTTTCATGTGGTAAAATTGGCTCAATTTCTAATTTCAGTTTACCTTCATCGTTATACTTCACGGAATTATGAAATCCTTTGAAAAAATCAACCACAGGTTGTGCATACCATCTTTCATTATTATACTTGAACCAACCTAAATGGCCACCATAATCCGTAGTGGCTAATACTAAAAAGGGGTTCTGATGTACTTCTTCAATTGGTAACAGTTCACTACCGACAATTGGATCATCCTGGGCGTTAATTATCAAAGTTGGTACACGAATATTGAGTACACGATTCACCGGTGATGCAGCACGATAATATTCCATTGCAGTATTGAATCCAAACATCTGGCACGTAATAGCGTTATCGAAATCAGTTAAGTATTTCAAATCATGGAATTTGTCATTGAATATGGTCATGAATTTCTTATGTACAGATAATGGTTCAAAATTAACCATAACTAATTTCTTTAAATTTTGACACATAACAGGTGAATACAAGTATTTACCAATCCATGATCTATGTAAGAAATACGAGGACTGAACCATATCCCATGGGTTACCAAACAAGCATGCCGCTGTCAATGGACACTGGTCACCTTCCTGACCTAAATAATTAGACAAAATAGTTGAACCTAATGAAAATCCAACGCCGTAAATAGGCCTTCTGGAGTCTTGTAATTTCAAATCTTTCACTAAGAATCTAACATCATCAGTCCAAAGTCCACAAAATAACTGTGGTGTTGTCACTTGTGCCCGTGAGCAACCTCTTGCATTCAATACTACAGCGTTAAACTCATCAGTATCTAATCTTGATAATACACACCGGACATAACTTTCAAAACTACCACCACTTAACCCGTGTAACAGTAACAAAATCGGTTTATCAGTTTGCTTCACAAGATCATCCAACTCTGTACTGGTTAAAAATCTTGTCCTCGGTGGTAATAATTGTCGATCCACTTCACTCTCATCAACTTCCTTAAACTGACTCTCCGTAATCAAATAATCACACGTGCCAGTCCCGCCATCCGGGTAATGTAAGATACGTCTACCGTAATACACAGCATCAACGTTATCAAAATTACCAACACCGGCGTACGCAGTTTGTAAATGTCCATTAAATAATAATGGATTAAGTACTGAACAAGCATTATCGTTAAATTCTGGACTTGACGCTGAAATTAATTGTGGTATCGTGATAGCGGTGCCTGATGTTGTGGATAACTTTATAGGTTCATTAGGCACCGTGTGGTGCACCTTGGATAAGAAACCTTGACCAAACATGGTTTACTTGTTCAATTAAAAATTTCACCCTTAACGCATTTTCTACAAGAGATACATTATATGAAGAATCTACAATATCTACAATGTCTATAATGTCTACATTATATGAAGAAGAAGATGCAACATTAATAAATTAGCTAAACTGTAAAATAAAGATCAAAACCCATGTCTTATATCAGGAGTGGTATCAATTTCAAAATGTAAATAAGTCGATTCCGTTGTGACATTACTCAAATTACTTAAAGTACGATCAAGCGTTACAGTACTCTCCAGTATCGATCCGACCAGTGTATGATTATATATATCTCTCTTTTGTGTTGCTGAATCCGATGACGTCGACGTCGATGTCGATGATAACACTGGTCTCTTATTAATGTTTCTTATATCTGATCTAGTAATACTCGTGCGCTTCTTCGGCTTATCCAGTGCTGACGTTATAGGACACACCGGTTTCAATACACACTGGCTAGCTTGTCCCTTAAGAATTTTCCTTCTTATACTAGTATTACTGGGCACAGAATTCAATGATGGTATTCTAGATTTCTGTTGCACTATCACCGCTGGTGGTAGTAATTGCAGTCCAGTGTCTATATCTGTATCAGGGACCGCTTGTATCGATGAAGAATTTGATGTATCCGATGATGCGGCAGTATCATTTGATTGATTTTCACATGTTGTATTTGTAGGGAAAATATCAACTAATCCACATAATAAGACTCTTATAATGTGTGATGACATTGTATGTATATATTGATATAATGATTATGATACCAATTCTTCTAGTGATCTTCTTATATATCTTGATTTATCTATATACAGTGGCAATAACAGTAATATCTAATTAATACAACTTCTCTTTCTCTTTCTCTTGATTAAAATTTTATTAACGCGCCGGAATTAATTTTCCCAATGGGGTTAGTCGTACAACGCCTTTAATAATTTTACGAAATTACCATTACAGTTATTAATTAAAAATATAGGTTATTGAGATATAACAAGCAAACAAATAAAACAAATAGAAACACATCAAAATAAAATATAAAAAAGGAAAAAATATATAGGTATAATTATATAAAGATGAAATGAGTACTCCATTAATCACCCAATACAAACAAATAATTTTTTATTATTATTAAAAATAATAATTAAATTCAATTAAAAAAAAAGATTAGACAGATGGATAGATTTATATGAGATAAATCTATTCTTCCATTGGAGCTTCATCACCATATTCAATATCTTCATCTTCATCATTATCTTGATATTGTTGATATTCATTAACTAAATCATTCATATTTGATTCAGCTTCAGAAAATTCAATTTCTTCCATACCTTCACTTGTATACCAATGTAAGAAAGCTTTTCTCTTAAACATTGCACTAAATTGATCGCCAACCCTTCTAAATAATTCTTGAATTGATGTTGAATTTCCAATAAAAGTTGCTGCCATATCAAGACCTTTTGGTGGTACAGAACAAACAGCAGTTTGAACATTATTTGGAATCCATTCAACAAAATATGCAGAATTTCGTGTTTGTACTTTATGCATTTCATCTTCAACTTCTTTAACAGAAACTTTACCACGGAAAAATGCTGCAACTGTTAAATAACGTCCATGTCTTGGATCTGATGCTGCCATCATATTCTTAGCATCAAACATTTGTTGAGTTAATTCAGGTACAGTTAATGATCTAAATGATTGTGAACCTAACAGTGTTAATGGTGCATAACCAACCATGAAAAAATGTAATCTTGGGAATGGTACTAAATTAACTGCTAATTTTCTTAAATCTGAATTTAATTGACCTGGGAAACGTAATGATGTTGTAACACCTGACATAACTGATGAAACTAAATGATTCAATTCATCATAAGTTGGTTGTGGTAATTTTAAAGTTTTCATACAAATATCATATAAAGCTTCATTATCAATACAGAATGTTTCATCTGCATTTTCAACTAATTGATGAACTGATAATGTTGCATTATATGGTTCAACAACTGTATCTGATGTCTTTGGTGATGGTACAACAGAAAATGTTGCCATCATTCTATCAGGAAATTCTTCTCTTAATTTAGCAATTAATAATGTACCCATACCTGAACCAGTACCACCACCTAATGAATGAGTAATTTGGAAACCTTGTAATGAATCACAACCTTCTGCTTCTCTTCTAACAACATCTAAAACTGAATCAACTAATTCTGCACCTTCTGTATAATGACCTTTTGCCCAAACATTACCTGCAGATGATTGTCCATAAATAAAATTATCAGGTCTAAATAAATTTCCATGGCTTGATGATCTAACTGCATCAATTGTACCTGGTTCTAAATCAATCATAACAGCTCTTGGAACATATTTACCACTATTTGCTTCACTAAAATAAACATCTAATTTAGCTTTTTGAACTTCACTATCACCATGATAATTACCTTCTGCATCTAAACCATGTTCAGCACAAATTGTTTGCCAAAATGCAGCACCCTATTAATTTGTTAGTAAAAGTTTTTATATATATAAAACACGTCTATACACGTATAATTAATAACTTACAATTTGATTACCACATTGACCAGTTGATAAATGAATCTATAATTAAGTTAGTAATTTGATTAATTAAATGAATAAATTGATATCTCATCTTGATAATAAATTTAATAGTTATTGCCCCCTCCCGTTTGTATATATATTGTATTCCAAAAAGCTTAAAATGATTGATCTCTCCCATATATGAATTATCTCATCTTAATAAGGTCAAATAGACCTTCCCAAGTGAATCCAAAATTGATTCTTGTCATATTATTTTACTCTTTTTATCTCAAAATAATTTAACTTTGTTTAATAATATTGATGATATTGATGATATTAAATCCACACATTAAAGACCAACCATTTGCAATTTTTCGGGAAAATCGCGATGATATCGATACCTTGAGAATATTCACTTACAATTTCTCTCATCTTTGACGATACTCTAATAGAATTAAGTTACAATCTACTTGACTTGAATGAAAGATATGTATTTTGTATATCCAATTGATCTTTGTTTATTTTTTATTTTTTTTTGTTTTGTGCGAAATGAAAACATTCATTCCTAATAAAGAAATAAATGTAAACATTATACAAGGAGACAAGGTAGGGTAACTATGGGATATCACAGTTATTTATAATATATCTCTTCATTCAGTACATAAAATTACATATATATACTTTACAGATCACTTGTAATTCATAACGAACAGTCTCTATATTCTCAAATCACATCTACATAGTAAAATATTTACAATTTATAACAATCCCTCTTCTAATTTACATACATTATCAATTTTTTCCCTTTATAAAATTTAAATTTACGCGTCAACTGGGGCTGTCTAGTGGGTTCTCTTTTCTATAGAGTAATTGCTTACTATACAACATACAATTTATACATTCGAGGTATAATCATGAGTTCACTTCAATCTTCGAATTGCACTAGGGAAGGGTTACATGTGATCTAATTACATCAGAGATTGATGATACGTGGAAAAAACTTGATTTAAGTGTCAGTTAATAAGACTATAGTGGTACAACCATAATTTGGCCTTTGTTACAATATGACTATACAAAAGATAGTTATATAAATGATATTTGCAAACACTATAAATCACTATTTACCATTGGAGATCTTTAAAACACTTTATTAGAAGCTGAAATGAATGAATAAAGGATATATACTATCACCATTCATGTATAAATATCCCTCTCATTAAATCATATACTCCCACTACATTGATACAACTCCAACCCACTTACGACAATAGGAACCAAAGTTATATGTGTCAGTGGATTTAAAAGAGAATATTCCACATATATATCGAGATAGTTATACAAATCTGAATAGAGGAGGTAAATTGGAAAGGAGGAAGACCAGGAAGCTGAAATTAAGATCGTGTGGATTCGTATCAATTCCTTATCTCAATTTCTGAAAGTCGATGCTGAGTGAGCAGGGTATTACAAAACCACATCCGGTAAGTATTACCTGATTAAGAACTCAATCAATCATCGCTATAAAGGATGAGCGATGAGTAAACATAAACAATTGATAAAAATTTATTAATTTACAATTTGAGAATCATCATATAGGCATCTATTCGACATCTATTCGACATCTAATGATATTGGATTGATATGTGTTTTCTAAAATTGAAATCAAGAGATCTAAATGAGTAACATATAAAATATAAAATAAATAAGATATATAATATAAATCTTCAATATGCCAAGTGAGTTATAAAATAAATCTCAACACCTATCCCAATGACACAAAATAACTATAATATTATCTTTCATCGTCTCCATTCATTTAATAGTGTAGTTATTTGAATGTAAATTATAATGAGTATTAGCTTCTACTATAGATAAGCGACTTCTAATGTTTAAAAAAAAAAAAAAAATCCCGTCAAAAAATTAGAACAAATAAATAAAATAAGGGTATACATCATAGAATTACTTCATTCATTCCAATCTAGCTCCACAACGCGAGCCCCTGGCGCTGCCCCGGCGGTCTCCACGAGTAGAGGAGGGCGAGAGGAAGGTGCTGATAGGTTTTGTGGAGGCGTAGCATATAGTGGGCAGGTGGGAGAAGAGAAGGAGTAAAATTTATCGATTTAGTATGGTGTTTTGATAAAAAGTGGATGAACTTCTGTCACAGATAGCCAATTAAGATGGTAATGACGCGGCAAGGTTGCTTAGCTGGGCTGCTAATCTT